>JBAHVQ010206503.1:0-12560 GCA_036872915.1 Nanipora kamurai
CAAAAATGAACCCCAAAAAGCTTGTCCCTGTGGAGTTCAAACAATGGCTCACATTGTTGGAGGAAAATATTAGCATATGAGAAAAACAAGGAATGCTTTATCAGATATAAAGTCCATGCATGTGATGTATTATCGGTGACTCGATATGCCAAAATATTCATCAATTATTCATAAGTTGTTTTTTTTATTAATTGCTGACCACAAAGTCGATTTATGCAGGAGCTTGGTACACATCAAACGACCAAGGGACGTTCGTCAAGCTTGTTTCCTCAGAAAAACGATTTCTGAGCCCTAGACGGGAATTGAACCCGCAACCACTTTTAATGTTTAACCAGCAATTAATATTTCAATCATTATTATTATATCGTGACTTCCACTTAGGCAGTACACATGACGAACCTGCACCTTAGCTCACCATCTGAGTCGTGGTAGCTCAATAGTTAAAGCGTCTCATTGGTCAGCAGAAGAACCGACTTAGTGTTCACCAATTAAAATTTCAATCATAATTATCATAAAATATCGTGACTTCCGCTTAGGCAACATACGATGAACCTGTACCTATGGTTAGAGCGTCTCACTGGTCATCAGGTTTTGGGTTCGACCGCCGTCTAGGGCTTAGAAATCGTTTTTTCTGAGTAAACGAGCTTGACGAAGATCAGTTGGTTGTGTGATATATACCAAACTCCCACATGAACCGACTTTGTGTTTAGCAATTAATATCAGAAATAAAGGAAAGGTGAGAGAAGGACAGTATGCACAGTAAGTTGGGGCTCCTTCGGCTTTTTTTCATTATTGAGCCTCCTGTTCGTGTGGGGAACAGATTCATATCCATGAATATTGAATCTGCGGCAAAACTCACGCTGAACTGTGGTCACTGACTCGCCACTCCTAACAAAACAATCATACACGAACATGCGGTGTTCGAACATCCACTGCTCCATGATGGCACCTGAAAGTTAAAGGTAAGTGTAAGAGTCAAATGCTATGAGCCCAGGAATGGAATGCTACCTGGCGCACGCCCCTCCATTTCCTAATGGCCAATTACTAGCCATTCCAAAAACACTTGGTTCCCGTGCCCCACCCTGTACAAGAATTTGCGACGAAAGTTGAAGAGAATAAATATTTTTAAGCTGGGTGTCTCTGAAAAGCTATTCCCTGCATTTTGGAAGTGATAGTTTATTGAATGCGTCTCTGTGCCATTTGTTTGCACTAACTGGTAACAGAAACATTGTGCCTTGATATCGTATATTTAGGGGGCTCAGCCCACAGTGCCTCGGTACTTCCTGAGGCCATGAGGGGTCTTCACATTCACAAGGCCTATACTATAGCACTTACCGCATCGGTTTATCTGGCTCTGCGAAACTTTAATTCTAACCAAAACTCTTGCCCTAATCAAACACTAACCTTAATTCTTAATGAACTTAGATTCGCTTTAAGTCGAACGTCTCAATTCAGATTTTTGACTAAATATCAGTATTCAGTTTGAAGCCAGCCAAATAAACGTACGGATGATGTCGACTGGTAAAGTCGGAGAGACGTCGTAGACCACTCGGCTCGTGTAAATATATGACCGAATGCCCGTCGAACTGGAGCGGTAAATTTTGAAATTGCCAACGGACTGCGTGTGATGTTGTTTTCTTTAACGTTCCTGTTGAATATTGCCCAATTATGCCTGTAAACTACCTTTAGAAGTGATCGAACAAGTTAATTAATATAGTCGTTCAACGTTGGACAAAATCGAGTAAGGACGCGAAATTTTTGTCAAGGTAAGTTTGGTTGGTTAACGCAACGTTTTATAAACGACATTAGCTCGCAAAAGCATAGACGACAGTTGATCAAGGTGACAAGAAACCAGGTATAAGTGCTTTCCTCTACGCTTGTTTCTTTGTTTTAGTATTTTTTTCGGCTAAATTAATGTGTACGTAAAAGTATATGTATGTACAAGTTGAAAATGGAACATTTTTCTATAAAATGAAATTAAAAATGAATCAAGAGAAAAGTTTATGAGTAAACATTCAGACTAAAGCCTTGGACTGATCTAACGGTGCATGAAAGTCGACGATAGTTTAAGAACTCATGTATATCACCATCGAGTGGTCAAATGGGAAAAACTATCATCGACTGTTATAGAAAATTTGAGCATGTTCAAAGTGAATAACAGTCCACGATAATCGATGATAGTGGCCAAACAGGAGCGTGAGTTTCAACTATCATCGACTATCATGTGCCCTTTGACCAGGGTTTAACCGTCAAATGCCTAATTATCGTATCCAATGGATGATTCTACGATAGAAAGTGAATTTATATGAAATAAATGGCGCAGAAAATCAAAAGGCTGGTTGACTGCCGAGTATATGTGGGAAAATTTTGACGTTTCGAGCAAAAGCCCTTCTTCAGAGAATGAAAATGGGCCTTTGCTTGAAACGTCAGAATTTTTCTACATTTTTTCGGTAGTCTACCATCCTTTTAACTTTCTACGCTGTTTTATGTACCTACGCAACATACTACATTTTCGCCTAGTTCTATCAAATAAATAGGCAAATAGCCATGCTGTAAAATATTTATCCATGTCTGTCATAAAGCTCAGATATTTAAATTTTATTTTCATTATTTAAAGAATCTAAGACAGTTCACAGGAAGGTCTAAAATGAATTCAAAAGGAAATGTAAGTATGTAATTTCATACCTGTATTAACAAATTAAGTTTTACAAGGGTTGCATATCTAAGCTTTCTAGATCATATGGCCTGTATATACTTTTCTGACTGGTAGTTTGAGTTTAGTTGAAGAATGTGCCAGTGTTGGTGGTGCACTCTTTGTTGAATTATATGAATATAATGACAGTACAATGCTATGCTCTTGGGAATATTTCAGGCAGTCCTTTGGGCCTCCAATCATGCAAGCAAGGGTGCCCAGCCCTAATTAGAATTGTTGCCCAAAGTGATTAATTTATCTGCAATTAATCATTACTAAAAACCATGACCCACCTGACAACTTTAAAAAGTATAAAATAAAACATATTCTGAAGAATAATGTCATCTTGAAAACTGAAGATATGAGTCAATACAAGACAAAAATATTGTTAAAACTGTGATATTTTGACTTTATTTCAAAGTCATCCTCAGACAGAATGATATTACAGTAACATGTCAGAGTCTATATGGACTCTGAGAGATATATAGTTATTAGAGATATATAGCATGTTATTGTAATATCATTCTGTCTGAGGATGACTTTGAAATAAAGTCAAAATATCACAGCTTCAACAATATTTTTGTCTTATATTGACTCATATCTCGAGTTTTTAAGATGACATTATTCTTTGTAATATGTTTTATTTTTTAATCATTACTCTAGTGTGAAATTAAGAATTATATTATGCTAGCTAAAAAAAGGGCTTTGGTTTGCACAGCAGTATAATATTTTTTTGTCTCACCACAAATAAATGTCAAAAATTTCTACTGTTGTTCAGTAACTTGTTCAAATATCAACACTTCAATATGTGAATTAGACACAAAACTCACAGCATAAAACTATTTTAACACTTAAAAAACTGTCACAGTAATAATGAGCAATCTTATAGACCCACAGCTGGTATACTAGATAAGCCAACCAAAACATTCAATGACATGAAAATAGAGTGCTGTGTTGGGAGTATTGAATGACTTGTAGATAACCAAATTACAATTGTGAATTTGGAAATTTCTAAACACTTAAGCTCCAGCAGTTATCTGAAATTGGTTATCTGAAACATTTAGTGTATCACTCCGACTAAGGGCTTTTGCTTAAAACATCAGTTTTTCCATTCATATATTCCAGCAGTTTCCCAGTCTTTTTGGCCCCAGACTCCAAAAGTCATTCAAAACTGCCTATGCTACACTTTACATTTATATCATTCATTGTTTGAAGCATTTAAATGTTGACTACCACAAAATTGTTTTCATAGTTGTCACCAACTAAGACTTCAAAAACTCATAAATAATTAATTACTCATAAATAATTAACAACTGGTGTTATGTTTGATAAGAGTAAGATTTTTGAATAAAGGATTTAGAGTATGTGTGATTTCCTGTACCGGTATATCAAAAATCTTTTCCTCAGATGATGTCAGCCGTTGTTTGGACTCCACAGGGACCTACTTTTGGGAGTACATTTTTGAAGCCATTCATCAAACTCACAGAATGTATTTTAAACCTGATAAAACACTACTGCTCGTTTATTATACGTTATATAACCTTCCTTAATAAAAGTAGATAAATGCAATCACTGTTAATCAACTTTACTGCACAGTGAACTACATACAAAAGTGGCCAGCTGGGCAACTGGTGATTTTTTGTTAGCTTGCCTGAAGCCAGATATCAGTGGCCTCAGGTGACCAGACACTGCCAGAGAACAGCCTTGTACTAACAAAAGTGATGAGAAAGGAAATTTTTGGGGTATCAACTTATATAACAAATAGATTTCATTTTACTGTTGTTCAGTTATAGATGCTCAGATCATGTCACAACTTGGTCAGAACAGAAAAAGGTACCCACAAGATGATAGTCTAGTGCGTCATTGATGTACTTACCATATTGTGATGTTTTCGTAGACCTAAAATATGGTTTAAGAGCTTACAGGGAAATTTTTGAGGTGTTGAAAAACATGAAAACAGTCATCAGACCTAGATCCATGGTTTGTAGACCCTTTGCATGCACAGATGAAACAACCTATTTGGAGGACAAGTTTAAAGTTTTGATGTAAAACAGACCAAATAATTCATGCAAATTCTTTTGTTTTGTCCTCCAAATTGCTTAACTTTGTTTACTTTTTGCATGCAAGGGGTCTAAACAAATGATCAAATGTTATGGCTTGTGATACCTTGCTGACAGTATGGTCAGTTCCTTACACAAGCTCATGGGAAAGCGACAGGCAGTGATAGCGCTAGAGATTGGGGCTAAGTTTCGGTGGTTGTAACTACATGCGGTCAGCGGCTACTGTCAATAACATTACCATCTAGAGCGCCAAATAGCTTCGAGTATGGCTTCGCATATGTAGAAACCTGGAGAATACTTTCGACGATCTTATCTTCAAGAAACAATAAAATCTCCGCCTGAAGAGCCACAGCTTGAAGAAGAGGATAATGACTTTGCTATGGATTCTATGAAAGTGGTTGTTCCAGACCAGAATGAGACGATCTGCGATCTTGACGGCGAGAAATCCTCGCGCCTAACCAAGCGCAAAGCAGGCGCGATCGCCGATCGCAAGTTCAAACAGAAAGAAGGCCAAGAAGAGCAAGAAGTTTTCTTGGACAACAGAAAAGATAGAGATTCTACTTAAATATATAAAGTAGTATAAAACTACGTGTGATTTCAGAGTACACTCTCTGATGCCGACGTTTCTCTATGATTAAATAATTCAGTAAAAATCCAGACAACTGAAAAGCTGCCGTTAAGAATGTCTATGAAAGGATGATCGCGTTTACGGCCAAAAACGCGTCTTCGATCCGCCATCTTGCTTCTGTTTTGCTTAGTTATCCCTCCCTCCCATCTCAGGGAGGATGACCCTCCGTGTTCAAAACACATGCATATGAAATGAGGCTAGCTTCAACTGTACTGCCTACGGTGCCTAGGGCCATCCTTCTCCCATGTGAACCGGCCCTCAATGTCCCTTGTCTATCAAGATACCGTATCGTTGCCAGCATTCGCCTTCAATATGGTAAACGTCCCCCCCAGTAACTTTAGCTAAACTTCCGGAATCACGGGGTAGACGCCTCCACTTTCACGTGTTGATGAAATGGTTCATGTGGTATGAATAAAGTACGAACTAATTTTGTTTTGAAGTATGGATTATTTACGGTTTACTACATGGACGTGCTATAGCATTCTTGGTCTCAACAGGGCCATTGACAGGAGAGATAATAAGAAGTAGCTTAGAGCCTGCTTATATGGAGGCGAGTTACCCGGCAAGCTGAGTTATTTGGCGAAGGCGAGATCCCGGATACAACAGGAAATTAATGGCTTTCCCGACTGACTGTTTATATTTCACAAGCGGGTAATTCGCCTTGTCGAGATCTCGCCCAGGCGAGATGGATATTTTGCCATATAAACACTTTGTCCCGGGTAACTCGACAAGCCGACATGGAATTTTGTCGGCGGCGCATGCGTGTTTTCCCTTCCCAGCACATGAAAATAACATACAGGCATATGTAGACCATTCGATAAGCTGTCTGAATTTCTGGGGCTCCATTTTTTACTTTTACGGTAGTATAATATCGTGACATGTTTCTGGAAATTGATCGTCCAGGTTAGTGTAGTCTTGAGAAAGACTGTTGGTAGAAGTGACTTCACTTCCACCAACAGTCTTTCTCAAGACTACACTAACCTGGACGATCAACTTCCGCAAACATATCATGATTCTCCCAGGTTCAAACCATTTACAGTATAATATCGTTTTTAAAAGATTTGAATTTAGCGCCAACGATAGGGAATTCATGTAATCGCAGTGTACAAGAACCGAAGACGGGTAACTGGCCTCCATATCAACAGGCCCTTAGAGAAGGCGCTTGTAAATAGCAGGAAATCATTGTTCAAGTGTTATGCAAGCTGCGACGTAGCAGCTTTTGATTGTACCCTCATAGAAATGGATTTTATTCACGGATAAATGGCTTTGTTATATCAGTATCTCAGGAGAAGTCCTTAAACAATTGAAAATTATTTTATCTGCAACAGCGCTTTTCCCACGCGAGCGCGGCAAAAGAAGATTAATGCACGTCCGTTTTCAGCCAACTACGGAACAATCTCCTTAGTGTGCCATATCAGGAAAGGTTTAAGTTTAAATCTTGTGTTTACATCTCTTTTTGCTCCATTTTTAAATTTCTTCCCGTTTTTATTTTTTACTTTACAATACTAGGTTCTAGGCTTCAGTTTTTGGGTTTATTTGTTGCATTAAAAATTGTCCCGTGTAAACAGTTTCACATTCAAAGGAATAAACATGTTACTATTTTTGTTTCTTACGTTTGAGAACCTTAGACTACCAGTAGACGTTCGTCAAGCTCGTTCTCTCAGAAAAACGATTTCTGAGTCCTAGACGGGAATCGAACCCGCAACCTTCTGATGACTGCACATGAACTAAGTTCGTGTTCAGCAGTAAGTATTTGAGAACCTTATCGCCAAACAAGCCGGGCGTAGCCGAAACGCGTTCCATTTGAGGGCGAATAAAAGGTCCAATGCAAACGCATTCAGGAGCGCCATTAAAGAGCTTCGTGAAAACCACGACTACACCGACTTCAGCATCGCCAACGCTGACCAAACTATGGTTCGTTTTGACATGGTCCCGAAGTACACAGATAATATTCGGCTGGAACGAACTATTAGAATTTCTAACACTGGATGTTCCTAAGTTGGTTTAGCAGTGATGCTTTCTGCTCATGTATCTGGCCACAAGGATGCTGCTTTGATCGTTTTCAAACAGCGAGAAATTCCTCAAAGAGTACGTGCTCGGCTGAGGGTGCCAGATAATGTCAAAATCAGTGCCTTACCAAATGGGCGGATGACAAATGAGAGAGTAGCAGAATGGTTTAGGCATGTCTGGTGTCGAAATGTCGATGATGTACGTCGCGGCTTAATTTTGGATCGCGCCACAATACATACATCACAGGTTACACAAGGCAAGCCACGCGAGACTGAAATAGATATTGTGCATGTCCCTGGTGGATGCACTGATCTGTTGTAACTGGCAGATCGCAGTTGGTGCGAACCATTTAAAGATCGTCTCCGGGAGCAGTGGGTAAGATTTATGCAAGATAATGTGCACTGCGCAAGGACATTTAAAAAAAAATCAGATCGACAAAATGTTATCAACTGGGTATCAGCAGCCTGGAAGGGAGTTGCAGATAATGTTGTGAAAAAAAGTTTCAACAGGAATATCCAATTTCCTCGATTCAGAAGAGCATCGACCAAATCCCATTCGAAAATATGGATTAACTAAGGCGTGACGCAGTAGAAATGCATTTTGACGATGAAGGAGAAGACTCTGACCTTGACTTTGAAGGATTTAGTGACCCTGAAAACGATTAACAAATGTATTCTTTTTTGGCAAATGTATTTTAGCTTGGCTAAAGTTAAAAATGGTGGTTTTGTAGGATTTACACCTGCGTAGCAAAAAAAAAACTGTTTTGTTTTTAAACTGTACATCCGTGGAATAAACAATGGTTGTCAACTTCTGTTTCGGTGTGTATTTCCATTTATCAAAGAATTAAATTGGTTTGATATTTGTTCGCAATTGGTTACAATAACTTTCGTCGATAGAGGGCGTATACCCCAGAAGATATAGGGTAAACGCCCCCAACATTAGCGCCCAGGTTCTCTCTCAGCATGAGGGGGCGTATACCCGCGACAGTATGGTATTATGCTGGGGTTTGATATTCATACACTGTAATTACATAGGACGACTAGTGGACGTTCGTCAAACTCGCTATCTCAGAAAAACGATTTCTGAGCCCTAGACGGGAATCACACCTGCAACCTTCTGATGACCGGCGAGACGCTATAACCGTTAAGCTACCACGACTCAGATGGCGAGCTAGGGTGCGGGTTTGTCATATGTACTAATAATGATGGAAATACTTAATGCCGAACGCAAAATTGATTCATGTGGGAGCTTGGTAAATTTAATTTCATCATGCTTCGCACCTGGTCAAACAATGGCTGATATCTATCTGTTGGACAAAGTTTGAACTATTGGTTTATCAGTTGCCTAAAGTACAATACGAAACAATTGTCAAGTTCATGGCTTTACCACCATTATACACCCGGACAGTCTCATCCAGTTTAAAGGCCCAAATTTTACCAGATTTGCATTATCTAAGGAAATTAGTTTGTGTGTACATGTATGTATCATGATTGTATAATGTTTTATATCAAATCATCTATATTTTCTTTGTTCATTGTAGCTGGAGACCAATAGTAGACTGAGGCCACCCACAACAGTTGTTCGCAGGGCCACCCTGGCTACTTGCAGACCAGCACCAAATGAATCGGTGAGTTTAATATTCAGCACTTTTTCATGGCAGTTCCAGCCTAAGACAGCCTTTTTCGTTGCTCTGTTACTCTTAGCAGTTTCAGAAATCACCTACTTGGTTGAAGTTAAATATCTTAAAATGAATTATAGCAAATTTCCTCCCACCATTTTGAATGTGATGCAAAAGCTCTGTATTTCAGACAGCGACCATTGATACATACCAGCCATGTATTGTTATATACATTAACCAATGAGTCAGCTTACATTAGAATCACAGCATGATTACTTCATTTACAAAAGATTAGGGTGAAAAATACACTTTATTTATGGATTACTGTACTTTATAAGCCTCTCAACACTTTGCACCATTCTTTGCTGCAAATTCGAAAGTAGTCAACAGGTATTTTGCTTCCAGAATATAAAACATTTTGAATTGTAGTGAATTTTTAAATAGCACGACAAGAAAATTCATTTGCTGCAATTCATTTTTCGTACTGTGTTGCTTCTTAAATTTCCCACGTCCACCCAAATAATCCCAGCAATGCTTGGGAAACAACATTTGTGCCCAGTCTCTCCAAAGTTTCTGCAACGGTCAATTCTGTGGTATGCGTTCATACAAGTAATCTGTCGTGGAAATGGACCACCGGCCCATGTGCATGTCTCTGGAATGGGTGGACAGGAAACTAAAAACTAATTTGGAGTGGCCTATTAGTTACTAAAAAGAGTACATACATGTACAGTAGACCACCAGTCAAATCCTGTCTAGGGACGGGAATTGAGCCCCCAACCTTCTGGTGACCGGTGAGACTCTCTAACCAATGAGCTACCACAACTCGGATGGTGAGCTAGGGTGAAGGTCCGTCATATGTACTTCCCGTCGACAGAAATCGTTTTTCTGAGAAGACGAGATTGACGAACGTTCACTAGTCATCTGATATTTACCAAGTTCCCACATGAGCCAAATTTGTCTTCACCATTAAGTATTTCAATCCAGTGTTCTCCCTAGGTTTTTGGACCAGAGCGATGGCTCATTAATATTCATGAAATGGACATTAATATTCATGGCCGTATATTTGCATATAACAACTGCCCACAAGACAATTTTGTTCAAAATTGATTTTAATACTACTAGAACTGGATATATGAACTTATAACATTATATTTTAACTCATAACAGGCTATGTGACTCTCGATTATGTCTTCTATTCATGTTGCGGAAAACTGGACACGAAAAACACGCTTCAAAATGGCGGACTCGTCGACAAACAGACACAAATCTGGGTGCTTTCAGGCAGAAAAATCACAGATTTTGAACTCGAGTTTTAGGTTTTTCATGCATTTATTTAATTAATAATTCAAATAGGAACAAGGAGCTGAGTGGCGCTTGAAAATCACAGAGCGGCGGCGCGCCACGCTCTGGGAAGAACACTGCAATCATTATTATCATATTGTGACTTCTACTTGGGCAGTACATATGACGGACCTGCAACCTAGCTCACCATCTAAGTTGTGTAGGCTCACTGGTTAGAGCGTCTCACCGGTCACCAGAAGGTTGGGGGCTCAATTCCCGTCCCTTCTGATGACCGGTGAGACGGTCTAACCATGAGCGACCAGGTCAGACATCGTTTTTCTGAGATAACGAGCTTGACGAACGTTCACTAGTCATCTGATAGTTCTGTATGTTGGTTTATTTCTTATAGACGTTGTGAATGACTTATTAATGTTTGTCAACAATTGTCGGTAACCGTTCGATTTAATATCCTTTAGCAATGATCCTTTTCCTGCTTGGGCTCCTCTTTGTAGGATATGATGGTTTGTGCTTATCCAAATAGTGCTTAGACGACGTTTTGTTTGGTTTTGTAGTTGTGATGAGAGGTGATGTTGAGGCACTGATCTGTGTGTGTTGGTTTTCTGTAAACGCTTACGGAAATATTTCTGTCTGGGTGCCTTTTGACAAGAATGTCGAAAGAAGGGGTGCGTTGAAATTATGTTCTGTTTCGAAAGTGAATCTTATGTTGGTTGTTGAGATGGGTGAGGAATCATTGAACGTGTAGCTCCTTCAAAGTGGCGAAGATATCTTCGACATGGCGTTCCCATATTTTGGGATGTTGTCATATGTAATGAGTGATGTGGATTCAAAGGCTGTCACGAGAATCACCGCAACAATGTTCGTGTCCCTACTCTGGTCCTTTCAGTCCTTGATAGTACTGCTCGTTTTTCGAGTACTTTGGATACGTTCGTGCATTGTTGCGCCGTTTTCTAGAGGTTTGCTGATAAAAGTTGGGCTGTTGTGGATAGCGACGCTACCGTGCAGAAACATCAAAGGATACCCTTGTTTCGTCATTATAGATCTTTACATTGCGTATAAATTCTGAGCTCTGTGTAAAAAATGCGATTATGATTAGTGGAAGGTTTCATTTGTAAACTTTCACTCAGTGACAGCTCAGGTAGGTTGCCCGTAACCCAGTCCGTTTACATGATTAGTTTGAAGCCACAACCCTTCAAAAAACAACAACTCAAAAACAACTAGGGAAGCCGCAAAAACAAATAACAATCTCATAAACACGGATAATTTTCATGGTCGCGAAAGTCCGGAAACGAGGTAAAGTTTTCAGGTTTTTTCCCTTAAATTTTCCTTGTGTAGATGTGGGATCACTTTTCCTGCAGCTGGACTTACGAACATAGCTTTTGTCGGCGATTGTACACCGCTAGAAGGTCAACATATTTCACTTAAGGTCCACGCTTTCCCGCGTGTTATTATAATTTAATTATTATTTAATGGCCTCTCTCAAGAATCTTCGAAGCCTTGATTACATGGTGGCGAGCTAGTCCAGCTAACGGGCCGACAAATCTCACGAAAAAATTTTCCATACGGTCCTAAATGCTGATTTAAGTTAACTTTGGGCTTTTGCTCTTTCCTAACGAAATCAATTTTGTTTTTCAATTTCATCTTGATTGCATTTTATAGCAATTGTAAGGTCTTGAGTCAACTTTTGAAGAAACTGTATCGTGCCTCGTTAAGGTGTTGAGCATTAACTTACCAGTAAAACCAGCTTTCAATATTTCATTCTTTTTAGCAATCAGCACTGTCCGCTCGCACATCCAATTTCCCCAAAACAACTACAGCTACAGCAGCACCGAGTAAACTAACAACCACAACGAAACCTGCGCAAAGGACTTTAAAAAGGCAAACATCAAATTCCGAAAACACTGCGGTAAGCTTCACCTGTTTGTCATAAATTTAGTTGAACTGTACAAATGAGTCGAGTTAAGCCGTGTTTAAAACACGAACAACGGCGTTTTATCAATTTCAAAAATTCGAGCTCACGGGGCGAGAATTTTTAGACTGTGAGTCCGACGCTAGCGACGGCAGAAATTGTTATGTGCTTTTTGTGTCTCTTTAGAAGAAGGCAGCTGTCCCGCCGTAACAAAGCTTTATTTCATAGTTTTAAATCTTCAGTGGCCATTTCAAACATTGTCAACATTAGCAATAGATACACCAGGCGGAAAGCGTAGTTTAAAAATGAATATAAGTGCCCAGCAAGCGATTTTGAAAAAAGAC
>JBAHVQ010206514.1:0-12557 GCA_036872915.1 Nanipora kamurai
CTACTACTACTGCTACTACTACTACTACTGCTACTACTACTACTACTGCTACTACTACTACTACTGCTACTACTACTACTACTGCTACTACTACTGCTACTGCTACTGCTACTGCTACTGCTACTACTACTACTACTACTACAATAATAGTAAGTTCCTGTAAAATGCTCGCGCAAAAAGACTACAAGAGATGATAAGGTGTGCTTAAACCTTCATTGGAGTCTATGTCAGAAGTATGGATTCCCAGTTGACACTCGGTGGTATCTTCACGAACCAGAAAAGTTACTGGAGAACGGGCGTGCAAAAATCGTCTGGGACTTTACTATACAGACTGACTGGAAAATCGAACATAACAGGCCAGATATCACTGTAGTAGTCAAGGAGGCAGATCGATGCTTCCTCATTGATGTGGCGGTGCCCGAAGATCGTAGCATAACCCAGAAGGAATTTGAGAAGGTTAACAAATATGCTGACCTCAAAGTGGATATTGAAAGGATGTGGAAGAGAAAAACTCTAGTGATTCCGGTGGTAATAGGAGCATTAGAGTCAATTCCTCACAAACTCTCATATTTCGTGGATCAGTTGAAGATCAGGTACATTGTTGGAGTCTTACAAAAATCAACATTGCTTGGAAGCGCGAACATCCTGCGGAAGGTCACGGAGACTAGATAGACATGCAGCAGTATAAGCAGACCAGTAAATTACACCGATACTGTGAACTTACAATAATAATAATAATAATCATAATAATAATAAATGTTCAAATGGCATATGCGTAATACCTCTTGCAAGTGCGACACACTTAGCTAAGTTGGTAGAGCGTCGGACTTGTGAACCGGAGGTCGCAGGTTCGAATCCTTGCCGGGCAAGTAGAGTTTTCTCTACATGTCCGGTATGGTTCGTCGCTCGGAGTAACATCTGACTTCAACAATATTTTAGTATTATTATCATTTTATGTGATTAGAACCCTCTCTTTTATTTAGTGTTCGAAGAAACAAGGTCAAAGTCAAGGTTCGCATATCAACGCTGGCGAAGTGTTTTTGATTGTGCTCGCTTTTGGAATTGTTGCGGTGCTGATTTGTTGGTTAGTGTATGCGTACCGTCATCCGCAATCGAAATCAGGAATGTGTTTGATAGAAGTAAGAAAATGGCTTCAAATTTCATTTTGTATACTGTCTTTTTTGTGGGTGTGCTATTATACCAGAATATGATTTTCTACGATGAAGTGTAAGGTGGTATCCTGTTGTGCCATCTGCTGTTGCCTGTTGTGGTGTGCTGTGTTGTGGTTTGCATTGTATTGTGTTCAGGTGTGTTTAAGGTGTTCACAACGTATTTTATACCCCTGACATTTACATCCACTTGAAAAAGGTTTTATACAATCCGTAGACGAAAATTGAATTTCAACAAAAAACCTTTTTTAAAGTTTGTTGACTTTTTTTCGTTTTATTTGGCATAAAGTTGAAATCAGTCGCTTCTTCGTCTTTTTTTTCCAATACCAATGATTTGGCTTATTTTGACCTTTCAGCGTTCTCTTGGCCTTGAGGATGCATGAGTATTTAACAAACCTAGGGACAAAGTAAACAGAAATCTTAAATAACTCTCAACTAGTACAGTGGTTCTGAAAATTACGTCATGCCGTGTTGCTTGTCTGTCAGTTTGTAGCCCGAAGGAACGCCTATCAAGCGTCTTGTTTCACCTACAAATGCTAACGCCACTGGAGGTAAACTTGCACTAAAAGATGACGAGTGATTTCGAAACAGGTTGGCACGAATTTAAGACGAATGCCCAAGTGAACTCCATGTTCTTCAAACTTGACCCATACAAACTCTAACATGAAGAAAGGGAACTTATATGTACGAGTCCATACACAACAATTTCGAGGAATTCTCATGCTCTTTCCTCTGTTTCTTTCCCTGGTCACAACATTTTCAAGCCCACGGAGTGAAAGCCCAACAGAGTATCTTGTTCTTATTTTGGTTGCTCATCCTGTAGTTCTACGTTTCTACTCCTCCATTTCCACAGTTCATTTCCACAGTCCACCTCATTTTCGGTAAAAACTTTACATTTTACCTTTAATAAATAAAGTTTTTAAATTTTTCCTGTGTGCGAGCTAATACGGGAAATATCCGACCACCTATGGACCAGTTAAATTGCAGATTTTACATATTCGGACCGCACAATGCCACAGCCGTATAATAGGGCGCAGTGTCGATCGATATTGTAGTTACGTTGTATGGTGTTTCGTGCTGTATTTGTGTGTTTGGTAATGTTGGGAGTTCCTTGTTGTGTTAGATTGTGTTGCATTGTGCAGTATGCTATGCTAAGATTTTGAGTTCTATAGTTTGGTATGTTGTGTACAAGGAAATCTTACGTTAGTCATTTAATTACAGGGATTTTTTTTGTGTGGTGATGCTATATGTGTATTAATGTAGTGAATGGTCATGTGACCCGTCTTGTGATGCATGACATGCGATAGTCTGATGATGTGTGGTAATAATACCGCGGTCTTTTGTGTGATGGCGTGGTTTGGTGTCGTGGGGGTGTTATTTTGTGTGATATTAGGCGATCGAGTTCAGCATGTTGTGAGCTGCTAAATTGTACGGTTTTATGTTGTATTACGAGACGTATGGCTTTTGTTGTCGTTTTCCTGACGCATCCGGTTCCCGTTGCTTGCAGTACGGCAATCCAGGGAAGTGGTGTCGAAATTCAAGTGAAACACACGATGGCTCGACAGGTGGAAAAGTCGGCTTCAAAACAATGGCTTTTGAAAGTAACGCTTAGAGCGTTCGCGGATACTTTTGGTAGCTTCTAACATTGAGCAATAGTTACCGGTATTATATTACCCTCGCTTTGTAACAACATTAGTTTTTAGCTTTTTAGCTTATTAGTTTTTAGGTATTTACCAGAGGTGGGCAGAATTACTTTTTGATAGAAATCGAGGACAAATTTTAATTAATTACAAATTTGAAATTACAGCGGAGATGTAACGAATTACAAATTGCACACCGAATAAACTAATTAATTACAAACTAATTAGTTTACTCTGAAAGAATTACTTTTCCGAAATGAAATACAATTGTTACCATATCGCGATCTTGTTTGACATGTCAGAGTTCGCTAGGTCTGTTGGTAAACGAGTGAAAGTCGGAAAAGAAAGTGATCTTCCTCAATGTTTCTCGATCGATGCTCACTGTTAGGGCTAAATATTTTGCACTGACCAACAAAACCCCTTGGGTCTTATTTTGAAATTACTATGTTCCGTATCAAACGATATGCCGCCAAAATTATTGCGGAGACTCAAGTAATCATAAAGTTGCGATGCAAAATTTTTGTCACTTGTAACCAGCGCGTTTTTAACATTGTGACTGGGGGTTTCAACTTCCCTAACCTCCCACATGGCGGTCCCAACTTGGCATTTTCCACTTCCCACTCTTCCCCAGTACAATAGCCAATCGAAAATTTGTCCTCGTAAAGTACTGGTCGCGTTGGTGTTGTATCGGACATACAATCACTCACCTTCAGCTCGTGCTTGTAAATCCGATACAACGCCGCCGCTCATGTTGTAAATACTACTTCTCAAACCAAAGTAAGAGTATGAGAGGGTGGGAACGTAAACTTCTCTCACCAATACCCACGCTCAGTTACCTATATTTCTTCTCATTTATCTTTGAGTTACTTTCAGTTTTAAACCAGCTAGATTGTGGGTAATAGAGAAATGAATTTGCTATAGTCCACCAAGAACACATGTGACAGATATGAAATATACAATTCAAGTTAAATATACAACTTGGAACTGCTGACGTCCCTGTTATTTTCCCTGTTATAATTCCACTGCTGTCATGCACTCCAACATCTGTAACCTTTCTTGGTTTGGACCTGAATGTTTGGAATCGTCGTGGACTCGGGTCAGATAAAATATACTGGTATTTCTTCGTGTATTTAAAATGTGCGGAGATATTTAAAAAATGTGGTGATATTTAGATATTGTTTAGGAATTTTGAGAATTTTGAGGAATTTTTTTGTTATATAGACACAATTTTCACTGCTTACTTCGAAAATTTCGAAGTTTGAACCGTTTTCAGTCACCAGACTGACCAAAGTAAATTATTTCAGTGATTTTTTTACCTTAAAGAAGCATCCTACAATTCTCTTGGTAACTGGCAGTGTCAATGTGGCTAGAACCGTGAATAAAATCTTTGGAATTCCAGATCTAGTAAACCAAAACCGACAAAACTTTTGAGATATTCTGAGATATTTGAGAAATTTTAGTCCAAATTTAGAGATATTTTTATCTGACTCTATCGTCATCTCTCGACGATAATTGTGTAATTGTTTTGACCACAATGTTGCATTATCCCTCTGGAGTTCTAACGATTTATCAATGCATTAAATAGTCACGACGCGTTTACCTTGGAAATGATATTCATTGCGTGAAATAGTTGTATATATATATATGAAGAAACCACGATGTAACCACTGACACAACTTTAGGTAAATAATAAAACGTTGCTGTAATTTTTCAATCAGACCATGTATCATTTCGTGCTGTATCTGAAACAAAAAGTTTATTATATAGGATATTAAACTTTACTTTTCATTTATGGAAATCCTTCATGTTTTATGATGAGTACTGTTATTTTTAACCAGATTACGTTTTCCGCCTGGTAAAACTCTTGCTAACTATCAGCATTCGTTTGTAATACCAAACTTGCTGAGATTTCTTTCGTTGTTACGCGTTCTATTGCAACAGATATTCATGATTTAAATTCATTTGCACTAATACTATGTTAGAGCAGTTCTTATTAAAACTAATACGCCTTGGTTTGACGTCAGTATAGCTAGTGTTAGTGGAAATGCATTTTACCGAGGTACATTAGTTGGTAATGGAACCCAAAAGACTAAAAGAAATTAGGCAAGCGTGGTATGATAGAAGCAAAAGTTCAGCATCAAGAACACAAATTTTTACTTGATAAACCAGAATGCTAACATTTAGTAGGTTACTGAGACGTTCTGTTCGTTACACTTAAGGTCCACCATCGGTAAATTTAGTTGGGTTGGAAAATCTTGACTGATCGGTGGAGTGTAGTGTCAGATTAGTTTGTGGATAAAATAGGCCAGATTAATCGACTAAACATGTTGAATGGATCGTATACCGGATTAGGTCGATCTGTAAAACAGGCACGTAGCTGCGAGGGGGCGGTCGTCCCCCCAAAATTCGCACTTGCCCCCCGGTCTTCATACTGAAAAGGTTTATATAAAATTTTCTTGTCATTCGTGTCCATTCGGACACAAAAGTGTTTGCAATTGACCAGCGCCATCTTGGTGAGTCTTCCGACGAGTAATACTACATAAACATTCAGAATTACCTTCCGATGAGAAACTTGTAAAAGATGTCCGAACTTAGTCAAATCTTCGACTTACCGACAGATGTTTTTACCGTTCAAAACGCTGTCAACTCCCTAAACTCGCTTTTCTCTCCAGTTTGGTCTCATGCCCCTTTTCCATCACATGAAACACATCTTGCATGTGATTGGTTGGGGAGGGCTTATGACCTACAAGGATGGACTTTTGAGGACATTTTCCAGAGGCTCATCCGCAGTCCAGTTATATAGAGGTCAGTGCGTTACACCGGTAGCATTTTCACACTGGTACTTGCCCTTCCAAAAACACTTGCCCCCCCTAGATTTCTTACTCTGGCTACGTGCCTGCTGTAAAACAGAATATCTGCGATATCTCCCATCTCAAACGGTATGCCATGCAAGTTTCATGTACTCGGCCGAGGAGTAAAGACCAAATCAAAATCTAGATTTCATAAATCTTTGCTTTAAAATACGAGCATGAAAAACATGTACCGTCACAAGTTTTAATAATACATGTATCAACAAATTAGATTTTGGGATAACTCCCCCCAGTGAAATTCTGAGACGTTGAAAATGAGCATGATCAGTTGGGGTTGAAATGAGTCTGGGAGGTTCACACTCTTTTTACGTAAAACCGTTAAAAATTAGATTCAAACAGCATTTAGTGTAACTCAATTTACATTTGGGTTGGGAAATTTGTTGGATCTGATTGGGAAATGTCATACTTTGAGCACCATCCGGGAACTGTTGGGGGGAAATGCAATTTTGGGGCGTCTTTTGGGAAAGTAAACCTGCGACTGGGCCTAGTTACAAAAATCAGGGGGGTTGGGGTGGGGATTCGACCTTAAAAAGGTTATTAGAAAATACGGAGATTTTTAGAAACCGAGATATTTTTCAGAAAAATGTCAAAATAATGAGTAAGAACAATGGTTTGTAGCGAGGTTTAGAGATTTTTAATCACTGTGGTGGGAAATATTAAACAATTTTAAATAATCTTGAAGCCAGCAAGTTTATTCAAGTACCCCCGTAGTGCCCCCAGTCTGCCGACTGCTGGTCTGTCAGATCAGTTGTTTGACCCATGAGTGATGTTTCCCACCATTTCTATGATTGCAAATTATCAACAGGACATGGCGAACTCGGCTGAAACCGAGTTCACTTAGCCGACTCTGCGTCAGCGCCACCTTTAACAGAAGAAAGAGACAAGAGAGTGCAGTCCATTCTGAATGTCGTGAGGGCACCGAATGTCAGTGATTTAGCGAGAAAAAGAAAAATGTCGTTTAACTCTGAAGGAAATCGCTGATCAGTGACGACAAAAGCCAAGTCAGCGTACCAGCCGAAAGTTTCTGCCACTGAAACTTTCCGGGATAATGTTATCTTTTATCGAACCTGTAAGGAGGTAGCCTGCGTACGCAGGCATATGTCCCCGCACTCGTTCCTCGCACGGAAAATAACGTCTGCGAACCCAAACAACTTTTTGATTTCCATGACGCATCGCTTTCTCAGTCAATCATAATCTACCTCTTAAAAACCAAGAACTAACGCGTTGGAGTTGTGCGGGATTAACACATTTGATTGGCTAACACACAAAAGGATTTGCGTCATGGAAATCAAAAAGTCGTTTGGGTTCGCAAACATTTTCCGTGGAAGGAATGAATGCGGCGAAATACGTCTACGTTCGCAGGCTAGTAAGGAGGAGGTGAGTGTAGAAAAGTCAAATTTAAATGTCCACGTCTTAAGCAGAAATCACAAGCTTAAGAAAAAAATTTCCGAAAACGAACAAAAAAGAGGAGGATAATGCCAAGCCGTTGGTTCTGTACAAGTAGTATGAAGAAAAACACCCAAAATGAGATTAACTGCCCACTTCAACGATAGCTGGTATTTAGCGTGAAGGTAGTACAAGGCTTCCTGAGGAGCGGCACGTCATTGAATCGAATGAAATGCTTCAGGATGTCTTCGAAGAAGCAGGTATCACTCTTAGTTCACAGTGCCACATCCATCAGCTGATTTCCTTTATTCTCGAAGAAGAATGCAAGTCAGTTGTAAAAGAAGTGACGGGTAAAAAGCTTGCCATAATCTTTGATGGCACCAGCAGAGATAAAAGTGAGACTTGTTCGCTTTCAACCGATTCAGAGCTCAGTTAGTGGAGATGAACTAGCAAGAATTGTACTTAAAGTGCTCCATTGCAAGCTTGATGTCTTCCTGGGTAGTCTGTCAGCTGCGATGAGAGTCAGGGGCTCAGTGAACACCAAGGCTCTTGCAGTGGTGTCCGTTCTTTCCCCGGACATGTTAGATGTGGGATATATCTCTCATTTCCTTGATCGAAGGGGCGTAAAGTAAAACACTCCAGTTCTGAGCCCATTTATGTCTACTTAGAACCTGATCTTCACCACAAGTATGAAAGGGAGATGAGTTCGCAGACAAATAACGGGAAGAGTAATGCCGCAATATAATTCTATCAGGTGGTAGAGTGATAAGAATATGCCAAAGTTGTTTTTGAAGAATGGAAACACATTCCTGCTATCTTGGCAAACAATGAAGACTTTGCACAAACATCCAGACGGACGCTCAATGTCAATGCAGCAGTGGCTCAAAACGCTGTGCAGGTACAAGTTGAACTTGCAGCACTTACGGAGCTGGAGAAGCTTGTGCAAGAAACAGACACTCTGGAAGGAGATGGTACCTTGGTATTTACTGCATTTGAGAAGCTTGAAGAGCTTGGTGCATTTATTCACGTGCAAAACTTTCCTACTCTCTCACGTGTGGTACAAGAGTTGTTTCCGTTGAACGTTGCCGAAAGGCGACAGTAGTAACGTCGTTGTGCGGTGTCTGAGTGACTAATGCCTGCTTCCCAATATTAGTCAGCAACTGTTACATTTCCCATATATTGATTACTTATTAACTGAGTGTGAGGTCTGTACGAGAAAGTGTTTGCCAGAGGATTTTGCACAGACCGAACGACGAAGGAGAGAGGTCTGTGCGTAAATTTCGAGAGCAAATAGTCTCCCGTACAGAGCGAACAAACGAGGTTAATAACGAATTTATTATATGGCCGGAAAACTTATAAATCGGACAAAAAAACTCACATTTCGCGCCTTCAACTGCTAGCCGGTCGGTACGAAAAACTTATTGCACAGCTAGGCAGCCAATCAGCGTGCGTCATTTTGCGTTCTAACCGGAAAACGAACGCCACATAATAATAGATGATAACATTCGTGACGAATTCTATGAAATTTTAGTGCGGTATTATTATTTATCTATTTTAGTATTTCTTATTCTATCCCAATCATCCCAAGCATTCCCAGGTTGCACGCATGACAGCACAGGAAAGGCGAACACATAGATCTATATGCAGGAACCAACAAAAAACAAGAATTAGCAAATATGATATTTGAATGAATCTACACTCTCGTTTTTTATTGAAGTTTTGAAGTTCAGAAGTGAGGAGATGACAAAAATAGTCAATCTTCCTTACCTGAAAAGTGGAGAGTTGTCCCCATCCCCCAGGATTGACGCCCATCGAGAATTTGGAGGTATATATCTGTTTGAGAGGGGAACCATGGCCCCCAAGGAGTCAAACGTAGAGCCGTCACTGGTTGCAATATGTCCTAAAGACTCGTAGGTGAATGCATGGTTATTATCAATATGAACAAGCATAAGTGACAGACTGAACAGTCGTGCTGTGTTTAGTGGTGGTGGCAAGATTTTCCCGCAGGGAGAGGAATCCTTCAACATGGAGCTAGAAAAGCGTAGGAAATTCTGGGCTAAAAACTAAAAAGTGGTCAAATCATTCTCTTCTTCCTCTACAACGGACACCCAACACCATTCGACCGAGAGCGACCTTGACTGGTCAGCCAATGCTCTACGATGGGGACGCCTGCATGGAGTCCTGTAATTTTGTCCCCTACATGACTCGATACGCCTGCGTCGCCACTGGTCGTGTTTCTCATCAGTGGTTTTACCACTGACCCATAGACCTATGCAAAAAATGGCCGAATTAACCTGGTTTTTGCAATAAAATTCTTTTGAATTATCAAGTCAAGAAGGAGGCTAGTTTGGCTAATTTAAATGCACATAAAAGAATATTAAATTAGCGGCCATTTTTGCATTAGGTCTATAGGTGTTAACTCGTGTAGTTGAGTTAAGTTGGGTTTACACACTACGATTAATCGGGTCGATTTTTGGCTTCGGTGCACGTTAAGTTGAAAACCAGCCTACAGAACTCTCCTTGAGCTCAAATTAGCTTGCTTATTTCTTAAACCAGAAATCGACCCGATTAACCAAAAGGCAACCATTTCTATGACCCTGTGTTCCTGGGTCACACTCACTGCTTCTCTATTTAAAATGGCGGCTGGAGCAGAGTCTTACAGGAACATACAAAGATCGTTTGTGAGCAACTTAAACGGAACAACACCTCTCGAAATTTCTCTGGTTACGTCGTGTCCACCAATTTCTATTATATTTAGGTCGCTATTGTGGCATATAGTTCTGGGAAAACACAAAAATGACCAAACGGATCTTCGTTCTCGAACAAGGTATTAAACAACATTAACAATATTCGTTGAGACATCCTTTTCTCGAACCGCTTGAGTGATCTGCATTTTGAAACAGAAAATGCTTTTTAGTAAGGTTTTATTCTTATGCTACCGAAAACAAACTAATGATGAATTTAATTCTAAATTGAACTGATAGAATCATAATGGTCATTTTGACCTTCAAATACGTTCCAAAACGGCCGTCTACTTTCGCCAAACCTTAAAATCAGTGTCAAATCAGTATTCTACTGCTTTTGAACGGTCTTTGAAGTTGCAGAGACCAATGTTGATAATTTCTGTTTTTAATTGTCAACTACTGCAACCAGATTAGCTGCAAAGCTGCAACAGTGTAGCTGATCCTGCCCAACTCAGTTTGGATTCTATGTATTCCACACTGGAACTTCTGGGCATAGATGTCCAAAATGGTTGGTATGTCAGTCCAAGATCAGTGAAACAAACATGCTTGGCATTTAAGCTCATTGTACAGCTTCATGCAGTGAACAGAACAAATGTAGCCAACCACGGGTGATGCCATAATTTCATCAGATCATTTGTTACATTAATCACACATATGTTAACCAGTTCAAATTTCACAGTACCCTAGTACAGACTCCAGCCTTTGTGATAAACATCTTTGCATGTGGCTGTGTTATTTGCCAGTTTCAGGATTGCAGTCCTGAAACCCTTTGCACCGTGAGTTTTTATTGCAATCAGGAAGCAATCATAATTGGAATCCTCCTCTGGATCTGGATTAAACCCATTGCAATCCAGTTCAGGTGTTTACATGGCAAAAATTACCTGGATTATTATGGTGAGAGGAATTTTATCACAAGTTCTTATAACAGATCAGACATGAATTTCATCAGTGATAAGACAGCAGCACAAAATTGTTAACAACTGATGAAAACACTTGTGTTTGCATACTGTGACGAGGGAAACCACCAAATTCTCAATGTGGCTAGTCATTTGCCTTGCTAATTGCAAAGAGGTAAATGTCAACTCAAACAGTGTATAAGGGCCAGCAACAGAGAATTATTCAGCAGCTTGGTCAGCTGTGTGTCCTGTTTTTTTGGTTAGACATGGGAGGTACTTTCCTGCATCATGCCAATGTCAACACTTCTGGTTCGTAAATTATAATGTGGCCCACTTCATCACCTGTAGACTGAACAAAGAGTTCTAAGCCCTTGATAAAAATTGAATCTTTGTAGAGGCAGGTGGGATGCTCTAATCAAGGAAGTACTGGCACTTTAATGATGGAGCAAAGGTTACTTATTAAAATGGTTGTGGTGACATGGGTACTACTATATATGCTGTCTGCTTGGCATAATTTATTTGAGAAATTGCAGCTAGATAACTGTTAAAGTGCTCTTGTTTCTTGCTGTTCAAGCTGTAAAACCCATCAATTATTGATGGAACTTGAACCCACTACCTTGTATTTCCATCTGAGTTTAACCCTTTGGACACGAGCGGCCGATTTCCAGTGTATGGCCTCGGTAAACATTCAGGAGCTCAGTGTTCAAAGTGTTAAGTGGCTCCAATGTACACAGGGGATACAAAGGAAGAAGGAAAAAAAGGGAGGCTTGATGGTTAGAGTGTTAGGCTTGGCCTGTTTGTGTCCCATCTTGAGCTCAGAGTTTTTCTAACTATAGAAGGCTAATACAACTTAAACAGCAAGCTGCCTGCATTTCTTAAAATATACTGTAATCTCATAGATATCACCTTTGTGTAATTGTCAAATGTTTAATCTCCATAGTGATTGAAATAAAGTAACATTGTCTCTGTAAAGTCTGAATGTTGGATGCCGCCGTTGAACAGCAGAATTAGCAAGATGAGCCTCATGGAACACAAATCTGGACCAAATGAAGTGAAAGAATATTAAATGGAAGTTGTTCTGTTTTTATCATTAAGTTCAAGTAAGACTGCTAGAACATCGCATTTAATGGCAGTAAACAAAACATAATAGAACATGAATTGTCATGCGCAGTCTAAACCAGAACCATGCGGTCAGCAGATATCTAGAGCAGGAAATGATTGTACAAACTCTACAGAAGTAAATTAAATGGAAGTAAATTTTCAAGTCTCAGAATCGTACATTTCCACATGCAACTGGGACCAGGTGCAAACCTAGGGCCTCAAAACCTAGCTCGTTATCGAACACGTAACCCTGAAAATTTAGTGCAAGACTCTTCCAACTGATCTACAAAGACTGTTACCCATATATATATATATATCTATCTATCTATCTATCTATCTATCTATGTATATATATATATATATATATATATATATATATATGCTGCTGTTGTAATTAGTATACATAATACCATCAATTTGATATTAAATCTGATCTTAAAAAGGTTAAAAAGTAGTGAAACCTAACTGGATTTTTGGTCGCTAACTGCGGAACACGCGGTAATAAATGAATAAATTATTAAATTATTATAATAAATTCGTCGGCCAGTGTAAGATAAATATATTTTATACTCTGAAGGAGTTAGCGATCGAAAATTCAGTTAGGTTTTACTATTTTTTAACTTTTTTTAGAATTAGATATAACTTCAAACTGATGGTTATATATATATATATATAGCAAAAACAAAAGTGTATCACACAGGAAACACAGTTGACAATTGGTTTGAGAGTGCTCGATACCATGTAGGTAGAG
>JBAHVQ010206525.1:2410-12557 GCA_036872915.1 Nanipora kamurai
CCTGTACATAGATGTACGAGATTCCGTGATATTTAAAACCATATAAAACAAGAACGAGGCTTTCATATCTCATATAACTACGCCATTATGCTTTGCCTTTTAAAGAGAGGCGAGCTCAATTGTTTAAGGGGGCTGAAACATCTTTGAAAAAGTTTTTAGCTTATTGAAATGTTATTGGAATGTTAAACACACATGTCTACATGTGCGAGCTTGGTGTTATTAAAGACGGCTTGTGAACGTCCGTCCAGCTCGTGTCCTCAGAAAAACCATTTGTGATCCCCAGGCGGGAATCGAACTCGCAACCGTCGGATGACCGACAAGACACTCTCACCCACACCTTGTGGGTCTTCATCAGCATGCTCGGCATGTGAGTCTTTGAAGCTCAATGGTGTCATCTTCTCACTTGCCATGACAAGGTAACGGATTCAGTTCCCATCCTGGATTCAGAAATTGTTTTTCTAAGCACACGAGCTTGACAAACGTTGGACCCTCGTCTGAAATATTATTGTACCAATTTGCGAGTGCTATGATGATATTTGATATTCAGAAGAAAGTTTGGATACAGTTTTTGAACTCGTTTTTTGATCTGCAATATAATTGCCATGATTTGGCAATTATATGATTTTTCATCGTAATGTCATGTCTGTAGCAACGCTAACCTCCCAACTGTTTGAAACGTTTAGGTTTGCGAACAGTTTACGTTGCACGTTTTCTCTCCGTTTATAATTTCGTGACATAGTTGTTCTACCTATCGCACGGTTCATTCC
Source organism: Nanipora kamurai (assembly GCA_036872915.1). Classification (NCBI taxonomy): domain Eukaryota; kingdom Metazoa; phylum Cnidaria; class Anthozoa; order Scleralcyonacea; family Helioporidae; genus Nanipora; species Nanipora kamurai. The sequence goes on from JBAHVQ010206525.1 coordinate 3,178, forward strand.
TGTTCACAACACGTGGGCTTTATTTGTCCAGATGATGAGATATTCTGCGAAACCAGATTTCTTTACAACAGGCCATTACCAACATGCATGAAGCCGGTTATGAGCTTCGGCTTTGGAAATTTACCCTCGTAACTTAGGCTTAGCTCCTGTAACAGAAACTTAGGCTTCTTGCCTGTAAAAGCTTCGGCTTTGGGCTTTTGCTCGTAAACCCGTCCTCGGATTCATTCGTGTAATAGTTTCTACTTTTGCATTTACTAAAGGTGCGATCCCCTAGCAGGTTTGTGTACTAGTGTGTCACCCGGAATGCAGTAGTTTATAGCACTTTACATGTAATTTGTAAATATGTATTTCCATATTCAAAATAAAACTTAGCAAAGTGACAGTAGGAAACGTATGTAGTTGACCCTTACTTTTTAACAAATATAAAAATTTATCAGGACTCAGTTGTTCAAAAGACGATTAGGTTAATCTAGGATTAGTGAAGACTTTGTACATGAAATACTTCTAACGTAGGAAAGGATGTTTCAAGTTTTCTGCTCTGATATCATATAAATATAGAAAGGTCTTCCCCTAGAAGGTTTGAACGAAAATCACTGGGCAAAACATACCAAACAAAAAGGCCGATTAAATGTTAGCCCAGGATTAGCGGTAATCCTTCTTTGAACAACCGGGCCCAGATGACTAGAGGACGTTCGTCAAGCTCGTTCTCTCAGAAAAACGATTTCTGAAATCTAGACGGGAATCAAACCCTCAACCTTCTGATGACTGGCGAGATGCTCTAACCATTGAGCTACCACGACTCAGATGATGAGCTAGCTAGATGAGCTAGATGATGAGGGTGCAGGTTTGTTGTATGTACTGCCTAAGCGAATGTCACGATATGATAATAATGATGGAAATACTAAATGAGCTTGACGAACGTTCTTTAGTCGTCTGATAGTTACCAAGCTCCCACATAAATTTAGTTCGTGTTCATTATTATGTATGAAGATTTATGTTTAAATTTTTTTCATAATTTACACAGATTTTGTACGCAGAAAAATGCATTACATTCCAATAGTTTCAAGAAGTCCTTCTCTGATAACCTGTATTTGAACTAAGCTTTCCCACGCTCATTTTGTTTGCCGGTACTAGTCGAAGTCGTTTTTTTTCTGTCTTAGTCAGGTACTATGGTACTCCATACCGCAGATCAATGCCTTTGTGTCCCTCCAATTATTAAGAGCATGCTACACGCTTTTAAACTCGTGACAGTTTTGTTCGAACTGTCACACGGTTCATTTTTGTTCACAATGTGTGGACTTTATTTATACAAATGACGAGATATTTGGCGAAATAAAAGTTCTTTACTACAGTCCACCAACAGCAAATCATCAGCACTCAGTTACACTGCATGCATGATAAGATCTGTAAAACCGCAGAGGGGAGAGTTACAGCGTTTTGACGTTAATAAAGCTGTTAACAAACCTTTTTGAGATTTGAGTATTTATTTTCCCCGAGCTACAATGGTTGACGGTTGTTTTGAAAGTGCCAAAATCAAAGACTATGCAAGTTTACTGTGGATGATCCCTATAGGCCAATATTGTACGACATGTGGTAGCTTGGTGGGTGTATATCTTAAATAAGGATACTCCACAAGCTAGTAGACCCAGAAAAATGTTCTGAAACTCTGCGGGGGAATCAAACCTGTAAGCCAATGATCGACGGAATATGATCTGTCTGTTGAGCTACCATATTCAGAAGGTTTAGCGTAGATTGCTTATTGTAAAGGCCGTTTTCCACTTCAACAGTACCGTGCCGAAACGCAGCGTATTCTTTTCTTTGTTGATCTCTCAGACCGAACTGATGGTTTTAAGACAAAGAAGTACGCTACGTTTCGGTACGGTACGGTTGAAGGGGAAAACAGTTTCAATGGTTCGTAATTGAGATATGTACTGCTAACTGCAGCCTCGACAAGTCAATCGGTATTAAATAATCACTATACGCCAATTTTGTATGGCATGTGGTAGCTTTAGGTGAGTATGTTTTAAATAACATTTCTCTATTGGGTATTTTGAAAGAGCAAAAACAAAGACCTATGCAATGTTATTGTACATGTTTGCTACAGGCCAACATTGCGTGACATTACATGTGGCAGGTCTGGTAGGGTGCGCGTACATCTCAAATACGCATGCTCCTAAACCCTTGAACCCTTGATGGGAGTTGAACCCGTAAACTTCTCATTCCCCAGTGATGAGATGGTTTAACCATCGAGCTACATCAAATCAGATGGCAGAGCAAACGTTTTTAACGGCTCTTCTCTATAATTAATACATCTACTTCTAATTGAAGTCTTGACAAGTCAAGCAACATAAAATTATCGTTATACAACAAATATTAAATATTAAACAACAAATGTATCCACGTGAGATTTTCGAGTCTTAACGGACGACATGCGAATGTTCGTTAATCTCGTTTCCTCAGCAAAAAAGGTTTTGTAGCCCCAGAAGAGAATCGGACTCACAAGCCTTGACGACCAGTGAAACATTCTAACCATTGAGTTATCAAAGGTCAAATGATAAGCTAAGATGCTGCTAGGTCCGTTATAGGTGTAGCCGAAACGGAAGCCACGATATGATAATGAAAATAACATGAATGCTTAACTCAAATGTGTGAATGTGGGAGATTGGTTGGAGATGAGAACGTTCGTCAAGCTCGAGTCCTGGGTAAAACGATTTTTGAATCCATGAAGGGAATCAAAGACGCAACGTTACGGCAAAGGAGTTTTGAAAAAAATGTAACACTTTGTATGTAAATCATGAGGTATCGAGTCGAAATTCGAACAAGAAGTAGGCAAAAATGGGAAAAGTTGAAAGCGTACGCTGAGGTCGAATATTCGAGGGGTTTGTTCGAAATGAGCTGAAGTACTCTTTGTTCATGCGTTATCGAAATATTTTTGATTGTTCGTTATCGAGGAACGAGAAATAAAATCCCTCATTAGGTGAATCCATTGCTGACATGCGTGCAGAAGCTCAGTCAATGGAGGGAGGACCTCGTGTCTGTTTCCCCAATGCCGACAATGAAGTGCCGAAAATATTCTATATCGGGGCCAGCGCCGGATTTAGATATATTGTGGCCCCTGGGCAGCCTTCAATAGTGGAGGCCCACTCTACCTTAGAATTCTAAAAAGGTGACAAGACATATTTACAGTCATCCATAAAGTATATTTTTCAAACACAAAGATTCTGAATAAAAATGTACATCTATAAGACATGATGATCAATCTATATAAGGAACTAGTTGCTATGTTTCAAGTATAAAGAATCGAAATAAGCTAGCACATGATCAATCTATAAGATTATAAGAATCTGCAAAATTCCTGTGTTTCAAGCATGAAGACTGCCATTCAGACACTCACAAATAAATTTTTCCTTACAATTGTTTTTTTTCATCAAATATGTGGAGGCCCGCTGGCCAACTGCCCAGCTTGCCCATGCCTAAATCCGGCTCTGGACAGTGTGGGAGCACGCCTAAACCGAATGAACGTTCACAGACGTCCATCTTCCACATGAAATAAATGTAATCCTTTTCCGGTGGATATAAACTTCCTTTTTTGCTTACTTATCTCGTCAATGGATTATTCAAGTTAATTACATAAGTTACGATGTAGTTTTCATTACATAGTTCACGATAAGTTCACTTTACTCTTGATGACCGAATTTTTCCTTTGTTCTATCTTTCTTTTTGTTCAGTTCTTTCATTTGTTCTTTTGTTGTAGTGTCGTTTTGTTCTCGGACAGTGACCGCTGATAGGTTCGAAAATCTGTCTATTAAAGTGTTAATAAAGTGACGTTTGTAGTACAAATATTACCCAGTTCGAAAAGACACGAACGTCCGCGGACGTCCGTGTACCACATGTAACAAATGTAATGTTTTTCTTGTAAATATAAACTTCACATTTTTTGTAAATACTTCGATAGGTTGAATAAATTGTTTGCAATATTATAGATGTAAAATTTATAAGTTTACCTCAACTTCACTTTATAAAGTGATGTTTGAGGAATTCGAAATTACAAATATTGCCCAATTCTACCTAAAAGCTGATTGTGGGCCTTCTTTTTCGATTTCAGCAAACCTTAGGAAATCAACGACTTACCTTTTTATAGATTACAAAGTATTCTTAAAAATGTGGGACACGTTGCGTTCGTCCGATGGACTCCATACGGGATAAAAATCGAACGCACACTAAGCACTTTACTAAAATTGAAATATGGATACCCGTTTCAGAGTCACCAAGACCAAGAGATTTTTCACAAAACTTATTGCTCTAAGAATCCATGGAGGAAGAAAACGATTAAAATTTTGATTAAATCTTCGAAATCTCGGAGAAATGTTTCAAAACCTCCTCTTATTACCCCCACAAACATGTTCAAACTTTGCTTTTAAAGGAAACATTGAAAAAGAAAAATTCCGGAGAACCACTTAATGTAATAACTAATATTGAACTATATAAGAATAAATCAGACTTTCAAAATTAATGCCTAATCTCGATTGCACACTGCTTGATAAACTTTCTTTAAAAAGTTAACAAGTTCAACGTAAATAAAATTTTCCAAAGTCTAACACAATTCAGGAAAATCAACAAAAGCACTTTTGGTAGAAATGATATATAAGTTAAAGGGGTTAATCTTGGAAAAGCCTCCACAAATGAATAAGTCAGCAAAAACATTTTGGAACGAAATTGTTCAAAATTTTCCAATTTAATCTGAGGTATCTTGTGAGAATATTAGTAAATAATCGGAGAAAAAGTCTCCCCAAATTAAAAAATCATCAAAACATTTTGTAATGCTTATTGCAATGGTTCGTAATCGAGAATAGTACTGCTAACTACAGTCTCAACAAGTCAAGGGGTATTAAATAATCACTATACGCCAATTTTGCATGGCATGTGGTAGCTTTAGGTGGGTATGTATTAATCACATCTCTCTATTGGATATTTTGAAAGCGCAAAAACAAAGGCATATGCAATGTTACCCTACATAATCGCTACAGACTAACATTGTATGACATGTGGCATGTGTGGTAGCTGGGTGTGCGTACATCTCAGATGCGCATGCTCTTAAGCTTGTAAAGTCAGTAAAAATTTCGGAACCCTTGATGGGAGTCGAACCCGTAAACTTCTCATTCCCCAGTGATGAGACGGTTTTACCATCCAGCTACATCAAATCAGATGACAGAGCGAACGTTTTTAACGGCTCTTCTCTATAATTAATACATCTACTTCTAATTGAAGTCTTGACAAGTCAAGCAACATAAAATTATCGTTATACAACAAATATTAAATATTAAACAACAAATGTATCCACGTGAGATTTTCGAGTCTTAACGGACGACATGCGAATGTTCGTTAATCTCGTTTCCTCCGCAAAAAGGGTTTTGTAACCCCAGAAGAGAATCGGACTCACAAGCCTTGATGACCAGTGAAACATTCTAACCATTGAGCTATCAAAGGTCAAATGATAAGCTAAGATGCAGCTAGGCCCGTTATATGTGTTGCCTAAACGGAAGCCACGATATGATAATGAAAATAACATGAATGCTTAACTCAAATGTGTGAATGTGGGAGATTGATTTGAGATGAGAACGTTCGTCAAGCTCGAGTGCTGGGTAAAACGATTTCTGAATCCATGAAAGGAATCAAAGACGCAACCTTACGGCAAAGGAGTCTTGAGAAAAGTGTATGCGTTATCGAGATATTTTTGATTGTTCGTTATCGAGGAACGAGAAATGAAATCCCTCATTAGGTGAATCCATTAATGACATGCGCGCAGGAGCTCAGTTAATGGTGGGACGACCTCGTGTCTGTTTCCCCAATGCCGACAACGAAGTGCTGAAAATATTCTATGTCGGGGTCAACGTCGGATTAGACATGTGGTGGCCCCCTGGGCAGCCTTCAACAGTGGAGGCCCACACTACCTTAGAATACTAAACAGGTGACAGGACATATTTACAGTCATCCATAAAGTATATTTTTCAAGAACAAAGAATCTGAATAAAAATGTACATCTATAAACATCGTGATCAATCTATATAAGAATATAGTTCCCATGTCTCAAGTATAAAGAATCTGAATAAGCTAGCACATGAGCAGCCTATAAGATTATAAGAATCTGCGAAGTTCCTGTGTTTCAAGCATGAAGACTGCCATTCAGGCACTCACAAATACATTTTTTCTTATAATTTTTTTTCATGAAATACGTGGCGGCCCCCCTGCTCAACTGACCAACTTGCCCATGCCTAAATCCGGCGCTGGACGGGGCAATAAGAAACACGGACGAAAACCGTGGCTCAGTCATATCTCAGGAGGTCTTTTCCCGCTCTCAACTTCCGGCTTTACGCCCAAAGGGTTCACAAGCAGAGAACTCCTCACGGAATTTCAAGATCACGTGGAAGAAATCTGTGTGTGATTATAATGCTGTGCTTGGAATCAAAAAATGTGGGAGCACGCCTAATACAAATGAAAGTTCACAGACGTCCATCTCCCACATGAAATAAATGTAATTCTTTTCTGGTGGATATAAACTTCCTTTTTTGTTTACTAATTTGGTCAATGGATTAGTCAAGTTGCTTACATAAATTACGATTTAATTTTAATTACATAGTTCACGATAAGTTTACTTTACTCTTGATGACCGAATTTTTCCTTTGTTCTATCTTTCTTTTTGTTCAGTTCTTTCATTTGTCCTTTTGTTGTAGTGTCGTTTTGTTCTCGGACACTGGGCACCAACAGGTTTGAAAATCTGCCTGTTAAAGTGTTAATGATAAATTCACATTTAACCTACACTGCTGAAGTCAACTGAAAAAAGTGCGAGTTCAAATCCCGCTCGAGTCAACTTTTTCAGTTGACTTCAGCAGTGTAGGTTAAATATGAATTTATCGTTTCATATTACCCTGAGGATGATTCTGAAATAAAGTGTTAATAAAGTGATGTTTGTAGCACCAACATTACCCAGTTCGACCTAAAGTGTGTTCACCGTCGTTTTTCGACTTCAGAAACGTTAACCAAGAATGACTCGTCTGTTTATACGTCAGAAAGTCTCCCTAAAAATCTGGGACATGTAAGGAACCCATTATAAGAAAAGCAATAGTTTACGGCAAGAAAGAAACTTTTAGATGAAATTGGGCAAATCTTCGAAATCTCAAAGAAATGTTGCAAAACCTACCCTTAGTACCTCACAAATGTGTTCATAACGTTACTTCTTTAAGGGAATAATAAAAAAATTCTGGAGAATTAGTTGGTGTAATAAATTATACCAAAGTATCGAATCATTTTAGGATAATAATAGAAAAAGATATTGGAAGGGATCGAAGCCCTCATCCAGCTTCAAAGTTTTGAAAATAACACCGTTTGTGGGTACTGCTACACATGGAATTAATGAATCTCGTAGTCGCAATTCCAGTCTAGTATAAGGTTGTACAATGATATGTTCTCTTCAATATTTTCAATCTTTTTCTTCGGCGCGTTTAGAAAATGAGGGACGACATTTGGATTCATATGATTAGGAAAGCAAGGATCAATGGAAGGAAGCGTCACTAACTGTTATTTGGTCCGAATATTTAACGCAAGAAATAAAGTACACACTAAAAGGAAAAAATAGTCACTAAATTTCTGGAAAAACGTTTATTTTCTTTTTAATTCATTACAATTTTTATTTATTTTCTTTTAAAGTAAAACAAAATAATATATATAAATAAAAAAAAAGAAATTCTTTTTATTTTAGTTTCACTTTATTTTTAGTCTAATCTTAATATATTTCATTTTTAAAACAACATAAAAGTGAGTTAAAATAAAAAAATCCTTTCGTTCGTTCGTTTGGTCTTTTAGGTGGTATTGACAGATATACAAAAAGTCGAAGTGTTTATAATGAGCTACCGAAACTTAGAACCTTTTGGCTTTTTCCAAGTTTGTGAGTTCGTTTGTTCATTTGTTTGTCTAATTTTCCACCATCGTTTATGTTGTCATTTCATCCATCACATCCAACTTTCCACCCATCGTCTATTTAAGTATATTCGGCCATTTATTCGTGTGACTAACCGTCCATCTGTTCAGTTGCAGTTTGTATTATACATTAAAAAAAGAAGCAAAGGGAACTATTAATATATACCGTTTTGCGCTGTAGAATTTGTGGGTACTAGCAGCGATGAAGCGGTTACTGACGTGATTGGAGCCCATGTACTTGGGTTAACAGTCGTAAACTGGCGTGTAACAGTTGCCAGTGGTGACGTAGTTGTTATAAGTTGTGTCGATGAAACCACTGTTATATCTGTACGAGTTGTAGGTACTAGCAGCGATGAAGCGGTTGCTGACGAGACTGAACCACAAGTAAATGTGTTAACAGTCATACACTGGAGTGTAACAGCTGACAGTGGCGTAGTTGTTATAAGTTGTGCTACAGGTGGTACAACAATTACTTGAGGAGATGCCTGTACTCCTAAAGGTTCGGCAATTGGTATGCCAACTAGAACAGCCTCAGGTCTTGAATTTCTTGTCTCTCCTGTTGACCCAGATGGTCCTTGTCCTCCTGTTTCTCCAGATGGTTCTTTCCCTCCTGTTTCACCATATGTTCCTTGTCCTCTCGTTTCCCCACCGCCATCCGTCTTCCCATTCGTCTCATTTTCTGTCGCTACCGTTGTTCCGTTGAATATATCACATGGTTCTGAGCTGTTGTAAACATACTTTTCAAAATCAATCTTCCCAATTAATGCAGTTAAGTTTATTATCTTCGTTGGATCGGAGAGACGAGGAATGCAAGAGGAAGGAATCCTTCCTGAAAAGAATTAAACAAAGCTGGGCATACCATGACTTTTTCCGTTTGAGGCTGTCACAATCTCAGTTTGAAGGAAAAATGTTTATAATAACTGCATCAGAAATTTGAATACGGTGGGAGTTAGAGCGTAATGTGAAGTTAATTATAGAAAAATGGGCCATCAGCTCTATAATTAATCAGTGACAAAAAGTCTTGGTACACTTGCAAGTGTCGATGTTTTCTCAATATGTCTGACAATTTCTGACTAACTAAATGCTATCCCACCCTCCTCTATGTTCAATGTTCAACACCAACTAAAAGGTCACAGTTAACCCCCATGACCACTCATGTCTACATAGCAGGCAACATTGAACAAGGGGAGGAAGATTGTAAAAAGGAAAACTTTTACTGTCCAGCGACAAGTGTTCCAACACTTTTGTCACTGATCGTCCAGGTTAGTGTAGTCTTGAGAAAGACTGTTGGTAGAAGTGACTTTGAATCAATCATTGACTCTGAAGATGAAAGCCGCTAAGGCTGTCGAAACGTCAGTCACTTCTACCAACAGTCTTTCTCAAGATTACACTAACCTGGACGATCA
>JBAHVQ010206536.1:0-12556 GCA_036872915.1 Nanipora kamurai
TATCAGCGTTTGAAAGAAATGATGAACGATGTCTTTAAGATGTATATGCGGATCTCATGAGGTAAATCGACGCTTTGCGTAAACGTTCTGTCGAAGAACTGCTGAGTGCGGTAAACAGCATTTCAAGCTTCCTGAGCAGGAATTTCGGTTAGGCTATTGCGTCTTTGCTGGTACGTGGCTCATCATAATAATCGGTGCTGTGATTAGCATATTTCTGCGCTTAAAACCTCAAAAGGTTAACCTATATTTGATTTGATGTTTTTAAATCATACCGTGCAACTGATTTAAGTGTTTTGTCCATAGACTTGTATTGTTAGAAAGTTTTGTCTGGTGTAATACGACCTGGTTTAAAAATCACTGCTCAGCCACGGAAAAGAAATTGAATTTCAATTTACTGTTATATCGTTCATCTTTTGAAGGGAAGTCGAGAATATGAAAATAATTTATATTTTATCAGGCTGATCGTATCAGTTATCTAAATTACCTAACATTTGGGTTTATTTTTACCATCTTTAGATCTGAAGCTTCGGGTAACAGCTGTCTGTTTTTTGTGTTGGCAGGTGATAATAGCTTAGTGCACACTTTAAGGATCCTGACTTCACTTGAACTTTTCCTCAATGCTAATTTTTGTTCCCACTATCTTTGCTTCTAGTCTGCTGGGAATGAGCATGCAGAATATCTTGGCAAAAGCATTAACAACCTTTTACCCTTGTCTGTTCCTATCCAGTGCTTAGACACAGGTTTAGCCAAGGATGACTTAGTTAAGCAGGATGCCATTTTGAATTGTAATGATAAAAAATGGTCATCATTTCTCTGTATTCTGAGTCTATCTTCAGTAGTTGATAGAAATATTTTTATGTATTACCCGGATTGTAAGGAAATTAGACTTAAATCATTATTCAACCACCAAGGTTCAGCCACACTTGCATGTTAAGGAAGGTTAAGATGATCTTCATATTTTATTCTGCTATGAAGGTATTGTTAAATCTGGTGAAACTCTTCAACCTAACCATTTTGTTCCTTTCTTGGTTCGTCCACATCAGCAGAAAAGAAAGCTTATAGCAGTTCTGCAGATATTTTTACCATCCAAGAAAGCAAAGCAAGTGCTGAATTTACCTAAACAAGGCTCAAAGAAAGTTGATGCCAAGATTTCAATTTTTTTTAGCTGTTGGTGAAAAACTCATTGCTATTCCAACGTTTCGAGGGCCCATAATGAGACTTTATCTTCAGCTGCAGCACCTGATACTCATACACACGTTCAACTCAATAGACCCAGTGCTTCAGGCAGTATTAGAAAATCACATGTAAATGTTATTCCCAAAGTATGCATTGGTGACAAGGTAACTCCAAATTTTGCAAAATAACTTTGACGTTGCAGTATATAGGCAGCAGGTTAAGGGCGTTGATAATTCACAAATTTATCATCTTACTAAAAATGTTTTTAAGCCAGACAGGCATTATTCTTTCCCCAAGACGAATGGCAGAAGCTTTCGATATAGTTGGCAGGAATTGTATCCTTGGCTTTGTTACTTCCCGTCTAAAGGTGGTGGATGCTGTTAAGCATGTGTACTATTAGGATATCGCTTTTCAGGCAAAGCTATCAAAATTCATAAATTATTCTCTGAACCCTTTTGTCACTGGAATGATGCCGCCTTTTCTTTAAAATGTCATACTGGGCATAGTACAGGAGCTGAAATGAGATTCCATGCTACCACATTTCCAATTTTTACTTCATTTCTTTCACATATGTCTGGAGCGGTACAACCTACTGAATTTTTTATAAATGCCAACCTCAAATAGTAAATTGAAGAAAATACAAAGAACCTTGCCCAAATTATAGATTCGGTTATTTTTTGTAGCCGTCTTGGTTTGCCATTGCGTGACCATCGTGATGATGCAAAGTACCATTCAGAAGTTGGCAGATACTCTACTGGGGTGCTGGTAACTTCATTGAAGGAGCTGATAAGATTTTAGAAGACCATTTAAAGAATTGTGGTAAGTGTCATGATTTCCACAACGTTTGTTTATTTCTTCAACTCTCTATGTCTATTAGACATCCGGCCTAGTCACAACAAAAACTCAACACTCCTACTTAAATTAATCATTTATAGAGTGACATCGCAATATCCTCTTTTCTTTCAGAAGACAAGTCCGGTACGATGAGTCTGTTCGATAATTCTTGAATTATTAGCGGATTAATGGGTTTTTCTTCGGGGATTTTTTCGGGTTTTTTTTTCGTTTATTTTTTTTTTTCGTTTTTTTTTTACAATACTACACACGTCATTCACAACCAATCATCACCAATAATAGCCTTTAAGATACGAAGGCTCTCTTCTGATTCTTGATGGTCTGTTTCTCGGAATTGTGGCAATTTGCATGTTCCCACTGTCAATTTGGCACTGATTCTGGTGGTTCTCTATGTTGATGACTTCATCACTGTCCTGGGTATTGGAAGGGCACTCCTCCATCGTCGTGTCTTGGTCTGCTCGGTTGGTGATTCTTTGGTCTTCTTTAGATCGATTCTGTTGCGACGGTAGTTACCACTGTCTGGTTCAACTTCATAGGACGGTTCGTCGAGGCGTTTGGTAACGACAACTTTCTTCCATTTCTTTTGATTCAGAGTAAATGGTCGCATCCGTATGATATCCCCTTCTGCTAGCGGTGTTAGGTCCTTGGCTTTCTTGTTGTAATGCTTCTGTTGTTGCTTCTGTTTTCGCGCTGCTTTTTCCGTAATTCTTTTTGCATCTGGTCCTTGTGGTTGAAGTAGTTTCATGGTTGTAGGCAAAATGATTTTGGTGCGTCGGCCCATCAGTAGTTGGGCCGGGCTAGATCCAGTTCTTTCTGCTGGGGTATTGCGATAAGCGAGGATGGCCAGGTACGGGTCTTCTCCAGCAGTCGCTGCCTTTCGGACCAGTTTCTTGGCCGATTTAACTGCCGACTCGGCGTTTCCATTCGCTTGTGGGTGGCCTGGGCTGCTTGTTCGATGTTCGAACTCCCATTTCTTTGCGAAGAGACTGAATTTATCTGAAGAGAACTACGGGCCTTTGTCACTAACGACAATATCTGGAATTCCATGTCGTGCAAATTGGCTCTTTAGCTTTCTGATGGCAGTCCTCGCCTTTGTGTCTTGAAGCTTGTCAACTTCCCAGTAGTTCGAGAAGTAGTCAACAGTTACTAGAAAGTCATTAGTTAATTACCGTTGTATGTGAAAATATCTGTTCCGACTTTTTCCCATGGTCTCTGTGTTAGTTCGTGGCATATCAGAGGCTGGCGTTGTTGCAGTGTTTCATATTGTCGACACGTTTCGCATTGGACGATGTATTCGTTCACTTCAGAATTCATTCCTGGCCAGAACATATTTTCTCGGGCTCTTCTCAAGCATCCCTCCATGCCAATATGGGAACTGCGTATGTCCATTTTCATGCGTTGCCTTAGGGATGTTGGGATGACGACGCACACTCCTTTGAAAATGAGGCCGTTGTAGATTACCATCTCATCTCGGACGCTGTAGAATGGTATGACTTTCACAGGTACACTGCATTTTTCATTTGGCCAACCTTCCAGTATGACGTTTTTCAGTTGCTGCAACACTGGGTCCGCTTGGGTCTGTCGCTTCAGGCTATCTAGACGTGCTTCGAATATTGGAAGGGACTTTACGGCTGCCACTTGCTCGAACTCTTTCTGAGGATTCTCCGCTGGAGTGCTGAGGCTTGCTTTGCTGAGTGTATCAGCCAAGTACATTTGCGGTCCGGGCTTGTAGATTATCTCCGCATCATATTTCTGCAAGCGCAGTAGCATTCCTCGCAATCTCTTCGGGCGCTTTGTAATGGCTTTTTCATGATCGATTGGAGTGGCTTGTGGTCCGATTCAATGCGAACATGTCTCCCGTATGTGCACTGGTTGAACTTCTCCATCGCATACACCGCGGCCAGCATTTCCTTTTCGATCTGCGCGTACCTTATCTCAGTATTGGTGAGGGCACGGCTCGCGAAAGCAATTGGTTTCTCTTCTTGCATCAATGTTGCTCCCAGCCCTTTCTCGCTTGCATCAAATTGTATTGTTAGTTCTTTCTCTGGGTCATAGCACTTTAAAATTGCTGCCTCCGCAACTAGTTGTTGGACTTGTCGAAACGCTGAGTCGTGGGCGTCATGTCCACTCCCATTCTGTGTCTTTGTGTGTCAATTGTCGAAGTGGCTCCATGGCATCTGATAATCCAGGAAAAAATTTGGCTAGATATGTGATGAATCCGCAGAAACGTCGTACAGCTTTCACATCATCAGGCTTTGGCATCTTCTTCACGGCTTCCACCTTGTCGGGGTCGGGTTTCAATCCTTTGTTTGTTATAAGATGGCCAAGGTATGGTAATTCTGCTTCAGCTTCTTTTGATTGCGCTTGATTCCTTTCGCCCTACATCGCTGCAGAATTGCTTCAAATTTCTTATCGTGATCGGTGTTTGGCTTCTTCAGGTGTATCACCCGCGCCATATATGATGATGTCGTCTGCGATGCTGAAAATCCCCACCAAACCAGCGAGTGCCTGGTGTAGTCGTTTCTGAACGATTTCTGATGCAACACAAATTCCGAATGGTAGTCGTGTCCATCTGTATCTGCCAAGAGGGGTATCAAAGGTGGTGAGTAAGCTTGATTTTTTATCCAAAACCACGTGCCAGTAGCCATTTCGTGCATCTACAGTGGTGAACACCTTGGCCTTGGAAAGCTCAGGTAGTATGTCATCAATTACAGGGAGTTGGTATCTCTCTCGCTTTAACGCCTCGTTCAGATGTTTGGGATCTATACATACACGTAACCCTCCTGACTTTTTCGTGGCGAGTACGAGGTTGCTGACCCAGTCTGTTGGTTGGTCTACTGGTGTGATGACTCCCAACATTTCCAATCTCTCTAGTTCGGCCTTAAGCTTAGGTTTCATAGCTAACAGGACTCGTCTGGGTGGTGCTGCTCTTAGTTGTACTTCTTGGTCAATTTCTAGATGTTATTCGCCAGGTAGTGTTCCGAGTTCCCCTTCGAATACATCACTATACTGGATCTGGATTTCTTCTATGACGGATTTCGTGGTTTCAGTGTCGCAGTTGATCGATGAGATTCTCGTGAAGTTTGAAGTGTTAACTTCAATGAGATTCATTCGTTGAATGCTGGTCGCTCCAAGGAGAGGGGTTAATGGCTCTTTCACCACCATGAATTCGGTGTTACACTTCATTCCATTCTTCGGGTTTATCATCCTCATTCGAGTTGTTCCAATCGGTCCGATCTCGGTTTTGTTCCACATTTGTAAGATTTTCGATGTCGGTCGAAGCTCGCACGTTTTTGCGTATTTCCTTGATAGGACGTTTACAGTAGCTCCACAATCGATGTGAAAGCCGATGTGCCGATTGTTCACAACCATTTCGGCATATACTTCTTTAAGTTTTCTTTCATTGGGCTTGCTCTTCTTCGTGTTTTGTATGACGTTGACAGGTTCTACATCGTCCTTCACAGTTACGCTATCGATGTAACCGGTGTCGCTTGAGCTGCTCGTGTAATCATTTACTTGATAAGTCTTCTCTTGTCTGCTCATACACTTTCGGGCGAAATGGTTGCTTTTTCCACATTTCTTGCACACCTGTCCCCATGCTGGACATTGTGTTTTGTCTTGCTTGTGGTTTTGTCCACAATATCGACATTCTCAAATATCTCGGACCCGGTCGTCTTGTTTGCTTTTGTTGCGAGTTGTGGGAGAGCGTTTCCCGCGCTTTTTTCAACTTTCTGGCTTTTGTTTGAGTCCTTTCGGGATACGCCGTGTATCTCTTCCACTTTCCGAGCTTTTAATTCCTTCAGTTGGTTCGATGTAGTCTCGCTGCTGCAGCAGATATCAATCCACTTTTCCAGAGTTAGCTTGGCTTGTTGTAGGAGACGCTTTCTTGTTTTTGCGTCTTGTATCCCCAGCACCATGCGGTCACGGATGAGCGAGTCTTTCAGGCAATTGCAAAACCCACATGTCTGGGCCAGTGATCGCAATTCGGTGATGTATTCGTCGATGGTCTCGGTCTCTTCTTGATTTCAGCTGTCAAAACGATACCGTTCATAAGTCTCATTCGTCGAGCCGTCTGCGTATTTGTCAAACGCTTCTATAATATTTTTCAGACTCTTTCGATCTTCGTCACTCATATCAAATGCATTGTATACTCGTACAGCAACAGGGCCAATTGAATATAAGAACATAACTACCTTGTATTCTTCATTTTGCTTGTTCAGGTCGGTGATTACGGCATAGTTATCCCACTGTTGTTTATAAATGCGCCAGCTCTCTTTCTTCTTCTTCTTCGAAAGATCTAGTCGGGTGGGCGGTTGAATCCCAGTCGTCGGTAGTTTCGGTGGATTAGCTTGCGCCGTCAAAGTTTCTCCTTCACCGTCCATTATTCACTCATGTTATCGATACTTTTTGCCTTAACTGGGTTCGGTTCGCTGCCACCATGTTACGCTTTCCACAACGTTTCTTTATTACTTCAATTCTCCATGTCTATTAGACATCCGGCCTAGTCACAACAAAACTCAACACTCCTAAGTTAATTAATCATTAACAAAGTGACATCGTAATATAAGAACCGCAGTTACCTTTCTAAATTCAGTCAAAATAAGATTATAAAATGTTTTGGTCAGGTGATCAGTGACCAGATTATCAAGGCCTTAAAGCAAAGTAAGTTTTATTCTATCATTGCTGACGAGGCTCAAGATTGTTCAAATAAAGAGCAAATGTCATTTGTTTTACGTTTTTATGATAGTGACATGAGTATTAGGGAATAGTTAATTGCTTTTTTACATTGTAAATGGGGATTAACTGATGCTCAACTTGCTAAACTTGCTAAACGACTTGAATATATTTATTCAAGATTGTGGAGGACAAGGGTATGATGGAGCAGGTGCAGTTGCTGGTCATATTAATGGTTTGTCAGCCCACATTTTACGGCTTAATACTAAGGATCTTTACACCCACTGTTACAGCCATAGATTAGATTTAACTGTTTGTGGGTCATTATCTATAACTATTGTCAATAGCATGATAAAACATGTGAAGGATGTCTCAAATTTTTTTAACATCTCTCAGACACGCCAAATACGCTTTGAGAAAAACATTGGTCTTCATAGTTTTGAAACAGATGTAAAGAAAATGAAGCCGGTAGATGTTTGTCGAACCAGATAGATTGATCGTGTTAAAGGTTACATTCCAAGGACTGTTTATTTCATTAGATCACACACTAAATGAGATAACTTTAAATGAAGATAATGAGTATAGACCTACTGTTTTTTCTGATACATCCTGCTTACTAACACTTATTTGAATTTGTTCTAGCTTTAGTTATCACAAGAAATGTCCTTGACTACACTCTTGATGTAACACAATTATTACCGGGAAAGAGTATAGATATGATCGACGGTATTGAATTAATTATTTGTTTGAAAAATTCAGTAATAACCATAAGAAATTCCATCGATGAATATCAAGATAAGTGGTATGGTGAAGCATTGGAGCTAGCTAGAAAGGTCAACATTGAAGAATCAAAGCCGACGACAGTGGGACGACAAACTACCCATGCAAAACACGCATACAAAACTGTTTCTGAATACTACAGACGAACAATTACTATTCCTCTAACTGACCATCTCAATTCGTCTTTGCAAACCAGATTTGATCTTGACAATCTGAATGTCTATAACGGGTTGAGTATTGTTCCAACCAAAGTAATGTCTCTCTCTAGGAAAGGCGTTGACTGAAAAGAGAAGTTCAAGATTGTCACTAACATTTACCATGATGATTTGCCAAATTTCTTAGCCTTAGATGCTGAGCTGTTGATGTGGAACACACATTGAGAAAACCATGAAGGCCCTCACCCTGACAATATAGCCAAAACTTTGAAAGCTGTGAACTTTGAAGAATTTGAAAATATTAAAATTGTACTTCGGATTGTAGGGACACTACCCATAACTTCATGTGAATGTTAGCGATCTATTTCAGTCCTTAGAGCCCGAAAAGACTATCAGAGAAGTACTGCAGTCTGAATCCTTCCCTGTTTGACCTGGTATCCAACTTCCAGATGTTTGAGAATCAGATCGAATGCGACTTTTAAGTGGATGATATGGCTTCTCAACCGAATTGGTATTTGAGGAGAAATTCCGGTTTAAACTTGTCGACATTTTATGCTAATTATGATCACGAATCCAAACGCCGTCTCAGTACTGATTTTGTTTGTGATTTTCTCATGAATTATTGATGAGTTTAAGAAGTCCGAATACACTTCGTGAAATTGTTTTCAATCATTTAATCGCAGCGAAACATTTCGTCCTTCGTCACAGTCTTCGATTTTAATTTTTTCAATTACATTATGATCTGCCTTCTTTGATTCAAACCCATTGACAAATATTCGTGGATCATTAGCAAACAATGAGTCTTACTATAATATTTATCAATGTAATGATAGGCTACTTACAATCACGAAAAGTCATATCAATAATACTTACAGGGTCCTCAGCTGAGGAAGATTTTCAAATGTTTCTGGAAGGATCTTTTCAATTTCATTTATACACAAGTCCCTAAAAATAAAAAATTGCAACAGCTGTCCTTTTCTCAAAATAAATCAATTCAGATTTATTCGCTATCAATGTCACAACGATCTGAACAAAAAAACACAGTACTCGTAAACACCAAGACAGTTGGCTTTCGTGCAGTAACTTTTTCCCCCCATCTCGGGACCAACGTCTTCAGTGGGCAATACTGACTCCTCCTTCCCTTCTTATTGCACCAATGTATGGTTTAATGAGGAGAGGCTGGGAAGCCATGGCGTAAATTGGTTTTTTTGGAGGGGATGGAACAGGGATAAATCTTTCTATTTTCTTCCTGTATTTCCGTGGTACTTGCAACATATTTTGTGCCAGAAACGTCAAATTATCGCAACTATCTACAAAACCTGATTTTAATAATACTAACTGGGTACGTTTTTTAATTTTTTTTTTTGGTCAGCTCTTATTACAAGCAGTAACCCAATACTAGGTAATCAGTACTCTAAGATCTACGATCAATCCATGAATGCCATATCCACTTTTTAACCTGGCCACACCCTTAATACTTTTTGACGTCACAAAATGACCATGAACACACCCTTTTTGTCATCGCTGAATAGTATTTTCCACAATTTATAATGTCAATGAAAGATAGACGTAATGCTCCCTTAGTAACGCGTAAATATCTGAAAACTCAATGTTATCGAAATACCAATCGGATTTTTGACCTCAGCATGCAACTGTGTCGGCACTCATCCAAATGTGTGATGAATGCCTGGAAAATATGAACAATGTCAACTTAAATGGAGAATGTACAGTATACCTTGAAAATCGGAAGGCGTTTCATTCGATAAACAAGAAAACTCTGTTCAGAAAGATGAACAACAAGTTCTGAATTAATGGCCTTGAAGTTGAATGTTGAAGTCCCATTTGACCAGTAGAGAACAAACTTGTTTTGTTAACGGCCAAACATCATCACAAAGAAAAATATTATATGGTGTTTAACAGGGCTGTATTCGAGAAATAATTTTTAATTCTCTACGTGTCTATCTTGTAGATATCATTGTACATAAACGATATGCCCGAATGTCAAAAGACTATAACTTTATGCTTATACGTCGATGATACTCAATTTTTTCATCGTATTATGATTCTACAAAACTTATCAGAAATTTAAACACATATCTAAGTATTATTCAAAATGTCAGAACAGATGAAATAGACCTATCACCAAGCCTTTCAAAGTCCGACAGACAATAATACTTGTCGTCTGAATTTCCCTTTAAAAAGCTGTCCTTGCCAAACGTGCTTTGTAAAACGACGAAAGCGTGCATGTCAGCGTTTGTTACCGAATAACATGTAACATTCAGTTCTACACCCTCTCTATGTAGCATTTCTCGCCAAAAGCTTCGCTTTGTCGACATACTTATAAGAGTACGGCAATCCCCGATCACCTCGTGAGGTATGTAATGTACATTAGTATAAGATAGAACGAGTAGGAATGTGTAAATAATAGTTTAAACAACAAGAATTTGAATCCCACGTTATTACATCATATGACTTGGTACCAGGAAACCACAGGATTCGTTCTCTTTCAACGCACGGAGCCAAACTCGTCATTACAGCCAGGACAGCATAGAAAGTTTAAGCATATTTACGACACTGATTTCTTTGCCGTGATTCTGCTGGTCGAAATCCCGCGTTCTCTTTTTTTTTATTTTTTCGTTTTTATTTTTTTGCTTGTTTCTTAATATTTCCAACACCAAGTCCAAGCGATGCCGAAAAACGAAAAACCAATACTAGACGCCCAAGCGGTCCGAGCCAACGGAGACCACTATAGATATCGGGAAACCAGGTTTCACGACTATTCTTTGCTCGAGGGATATAGAGACCCGACAAAGAACAGGAACACGGAAACAAATGCGCATTACATCACGGCTAAACGACCCTTCGAAATAGCTGAACGTCGAACTGCAATACCAAGATCGGAATGGAACACATTCGAAGATCTGCTCGCCACAAAATTTCGGCCACGAAGCCACGAAGGACAAAGAAGCCCCTCGAGCAAGTCTTCCAAGCATCACTCCGCCAAAACCCGAACAAATAAGATCACTCAATGACGTACCACGACCATGGCCCCACCAGGAAGAAGCGGCTCACTATGAACATTGTTTCACTATTTTACTTCAGGAACGGCCTCAGGCAACGAGCACCAGCCCCCTTGACCTAAAGGAAAAAGATACTTCGTGATGCTTGCCTTATCAAGTACCCAAGCCGAGCAGCCAAGTGAGGTCATAGAAATTCCTTGCTAAATTGACTCAGCCGCATTTTGCAACCCCCTCCTGTCCAAATACCTTACCAGCATGGACCAACCTTGTTCCAAGCAACACGGTCCTTCAGCCTTAGGCAGGGCCATCCATCCACCCAATCGGTGAAGTTGCACTCGAAATCAGTAGAGGACATCATGCAAGTACTTTAACCTTTCAGGTCATGAATACAAACCAACCACCACTCCTCAACGTCGGCACCAGCAAGCAATTGGGCGCACTATCACTTCATGTTGATTATACTCCTCTACCTCTAAATATGACCCACCCATTAATAAAGACAACAACGCCACCTTGAGCTCGGCAACTGGATCACCACCACCCCTACCCAACACCGCTAAGAGAACTTAGCCACCTCTTGGATCACTAAAAATGGACTCCATCGCTCAACATTGTCTCACATTATTCAAAGGAACAGGATATCTTGGTCTACCTGTCGACTTTGACCTTGATCAAAGCATCAAAAATATCTAAATATAATCAATAGTATTTTCTACAAAGATGGCAACATCTCGCTGCTGGTACATTTATAAACATTGTTCACTTTACTACAGACATACTGCACACATATGTTAAAATCCTCGGTTGAAATTCAAGTAACAGTTACCTCCTCGCTTGTAAAGGAGTGGAAATGTCAACATACCTATAAGAGTACGGCAATCCCCGATCACCTCCTGAGGGATGTGGATTATATAAGATAGGCATGAGTAAATAAAAAAAGTCTGGACAACAAGAGTTTGAATCTCACGTTATTACATCGCATAACATCTTAACTTGGCACAAGACACCTTGAACGTGTGAATCTACTGGCGTGCCTTTATACACGACAAATGCAGGTCTGGTTTTGTCCAAATAATCTATTCACGAGAATTTTAGGGCAATTTAGACGTAATAACCTACTAAGTAAACATTAAATGATACTAATATATAGTGAAGGAAATATTGGAGTGTCAGAATGATATAGTTTTGAAAACCAAACCGGGACCAGTTGCGAAAAATTGCAACTCTAGGGCCTCCGCCTGGGAATCGAACGCGCGACCCTGCGAATCTAGAACAGTGCTCTGCCAACTGAGCTGCAATTTTTCGCAACTGGTTCCGACAGGGCCTCAAAAGTATATCATTCTGGCACTCGAAAATTTCCTCCACTATATATTAGTATCCTTTCATGTCACCGAATGTCAATGCCACATATTCCTTAAATATACCCTTTACCTTACCAGCATTCTCACTGATATATACTAGAATTCGTGACAGCGCTCTCGGCAATGGCCTTTGTAGTTCAGTTGGCAGAGCACTGCACTAGATTCGCAGGGTCGCGGGTTCGATTCGCTGCCGGAGACCCTAGAGTTGCAATTTTTTGCAGCTGGTCCCGGTTGGGTCTCAAAACTGTATCTTTCTGACACTCCAATATTTCCTTCACTATATATTAGTACCATTTCATGTCTTCGAGTGCCAAAGCCAAATATTCCTTGAATAAGTAAACATTAGTTTTAAATATGACCACACTTTTCCATATCATGCTTAAATTTTAGAAGACTTTACTACAAATTACCACATTTTGCAACCAATTAATAAAGAATTGATCCGGCGTTTCGTACCCGGGGTTTTAGTTCTTTTACAAATTCCCGCGCTTTCGGACTGTGGGCTCACGTCGAGCACTATTCGTCGTCAAGGTGGTGT
>JBAHVQ010206557.1:0-12555 GCA_036872915.1 Nanipora kamurai
GTCGCTACCGATTTTCACAGTGTGTCTCACCACTTGTGGTTTGGTCGCCGGTCGCCTTGTCGCTGAGCTCTAGCGACATAGCGACAGCGATAGTGTGTCTCGGCCTTTTGCCGTGAAAGCAATCTTGTACCCAGAGCCTGCGTTGTTCTTGGTCAGCAGGACATAGCCTGCGCAAGGACTGAGGTGACTGAGGTAGAATCTAAGTGAAGAGGTAAAGCGAAGAACCTTCGCCAACCAGTGAGCTCTATATATAGAGCTCACTGACTCCAACTGAGCACGGACCTGCTGATCAACAGCAAAGCAGTCACTGCGTGGTCGCCAGATATAAGAATACCAAGGAAGGCCGAGTTCGCTCTCCTAGAGCGTCTAGTATTTGTCTGTTACAGCTTCGGTTACGGCAGGTGATCATCTGCAGGCTGTAGTGATCAAATCCATACTATAGGTACGAGATTTTCTTCCATGCCAATAATAACAGTCTGGCTAGTAAACGGTACCTTAGCCGTATGTTACACCAAACTTGTTCCTCTTTTCACTGTTCTGATCCTTCGGGCCCCGTAGCGTTGAGAGCCCTTCATCAGCAGTGTCACCAGGAAATAAGTTACGTTGTATTTTAAACATTTTATTTCTCTAACGCGGTGAATAGAGAGTGTTCAATGACGTAGCAGACACAAAAGCTGGAATGTACAAGCAAAGGAAATGCACTACGACGCTCCATGGTCTGGACAAACAACCAATGAGGGCGGCCAAAATCATGAAATGGCTCGGAATGACAAATATTAGTGAAAATGTCTAATGAACAATAATAATTAGGCCAGATGGGTAGAACAACACTTTAACGCTTCATTTTTTTCTTTTGTTCTTTGTTCTGTCCAAAGAGTTAAATCATCAAACATTCTCTGGGAAATAAGGCAGGGCACCTAATTTGTTGGATTTTTAGCAACAGTCCCTATCCATGGAGCCAAACATGACAGATCTCAAGTTACACATTTGTGTCTTGTCTTTGGCATTTTGATGAACATAAATCTTAGAGAATTACTTCTTGTTCAAGAAATTGTTACCGCTATACTTGGGGCATGTAGCACAACCAAAAAGTACTGAATTTTTCAGTTATTCTTGGTGCAGTTTATAATCTGTTTTAAGGGGGATGAAAACGTGTGAGATTTCAGTTGACTACTATGACCGCAATTGACAGTCCATTTAATAAAAGTTTTCGCATTAGCTCAGTTGATTGTGTTCGCTAAAAAACTTAACTGTCACACTGCAGCTAAAGGCTGGTATGGTAGTTTACACAAGCAGGTTTTGTTTGGCTAGTTTTTCCATGACAAATCCCAATATTTTATAGCCAACAAATGTCAAGTGACTTAGTCCACAAATAAAAGTTGTGAGTATAATAAATCGTCCAGGCACGATGATACAAGATCTTTATAGGATCACGAACTTAAAAGGTAATTAAAACTATCAGGTAAAGAAATATTCAGGTTCAAATAAAGTAAGGAAGTTCTTCTGACTCTTCGTTCTCTTAGACAGTTACTTGTTGTTTTGGTTGTCCAGTGCTCTCTCTCTGGTTGTTGGTTGTTAATTCCTCTTAATTTTTTGAAGTTGAACTCTTTCTCTTTTTTATGCTTTTTATTGGGCATACTTTTAGTTGACATTTATTGATGGTTGTATGACTGGAAGTGGTCCAGAAAGGTTAGTTCGAAAAGAGTCTTTTACTCTACCAGGAAGAGGTGTTGTCTGGAATGTTGTGTTGTCTGCAAATAGATTTGAAAAGAATATTCCTATGTATTGTGTGCATGCAAGTTCTTCTCTTTACAAAATCAACGTTACAAGATATAAAGGTAATAAGCTTCATCCCAGAAATGTCATTTCAAATTTTCATCGATATTTCAATGTTAAATTCAGTTCTAAATTATCATCACGTCGTTTCAGGAATTCAATAAAGTAACTAAAAAGTAGGCTGGACTTATAAAAGCCAGAACAAGGATTCAACAAGACCAATACAAATATAAATTTTTACCTTGACCTAGAAAATTCGAATACGTAATTATAAAGCTTTTAAGCTACGCTGCTGACATTGCTTATGACATTTTCAAGGGCTATGACAATGATTCTGCGACAAGAATACGTGATTACAGTACAAGAGACATAACATCATCGATTTCAAATCAGACAAAGTTTAAAGAAGCAAAACAACTGTCAAGATAAGATCGTCCAGACAATATTTAGGTACCATTTTTAGAGCTCATCGGGATGGTATTCAATAATTTGTTATTCAGCTTATGATAATTCGCTACTATTCATAGACCACACAAAACGAAAATTTATATGTTTTGTAACACTTCTTTTGATGCATAAGTAAGCGCTTGCATTTTATCACGGAACATACAAAGGCAGGGTTTCAAATAAGACTGGTATAAAACTCCGCTTTGGTCTTTAACCACTAGTGAGATTTAAGGGAAACACTTTTGATAAACATTTTATTTGTAGCCTCCACGCGTCCAAGGGTCTTTTTATGCCACTAAGACATTTTCCCAGACTTGGTTATAAAGTAATGCTTTGTTAAATCTCGCAAGAAATAAAAGTTTTCGGCCAGATGTATATGTCTTCTTTAGATGAACTTCTTCCTGTACCATGCCCTCGTCGATTTCGGAAGCACTGATTAAGGCATTTTCCTACAATGACGACTTCTGGAAGGGCAAATGTAATTTAACTAAGTTGTCGCTACTGGTTGTATAAAAGAATTTGGGGAGATGGGGCTTGTTCATCTGTTTTTGTTATTTTTTCGCCCTGAGAACACGAAGGTCTAAAAATTGCTTTCGCTCGTTCATTTGGTCAAGTATGATATCGTTCAAAATTAAGAACACTATTACCATTTGCGAAGGGGTTTTCACCAGACAGATAATATTAAATCAAAAATGGAGGGAAGAAGCTGGTAAATGAAATATTTTCCATACCCAGTTGGCAGCACACACAGGGTATACCATGGAATCTTGAAAGTAGCCACCCTCCGATAGAGCAACCGCCCCCTCAAAAGTAGCCGCTTCCAATGTATATTTCCGTAACCTCTGTTTAAATTTATTCACGAATCTTGCAGTCTTATATTCATGTCAGTTCATACATATACCAGTTTGTATAGCAGATCAATGGGATTAAAACAAAACAGTAATAGCATCAATGTTAAAAGTAAAACAGTAGCAGAAAGTTCAATAGGGGTCATTGTAAAGCGGAAATCGAAACGACGCAAGCCGAATGCGGAAATGACCGAAACCGGAGGTAATGGTTTCTTAAGCCAAATTATATTGCCTTAGTTACAGAATATATTTATAAGTTGTGTAGTATTACTTTCTCCTATGGTTACTTTTTGCTCAAAGAAGAGTTACTCGACATCAGCTGCCTTGTCATTATATCGTGTCTGTCCTCATCCTTCATTCGTCTTCACACGGGCGGGCATAAAGTAAACTCGAGAACAGAAACTAAGGCAACCAGCTAATTAATATGAAACAAGATCGAAGCAAACTAACGTTTTAATGAAGTCTTTTGATAGAACTAGTTATGCTGTCGATCCGTGACTGTCACTATAACTCGTCGTTATCCTCGCCAGCAAGTCAGACGTCTTAAACAGCGATCATGGATAAGGCCACTCCAAATTAGACTTCAGTTTCCCGTACACCCATTTTCAAGAATGGCATGCGGGCGGGTGGTCCATACCCATTATCCATTATTTGAATATACGTATTCGGGATTCTCTTAGTCCCCTTTTGGTACCTATTTAAAGTGGGAAATTAATGTGAACCGAGGCATTCTTGTTAAAGATCAACGGTTACTGAAGCTCAAACCGGCGAAAAGCAACAATACGCTTTTTAAGTTAATATTGAAAAGCAACACAACTTGATTTGGTCTTTTTATGTTGATTTGAACTAGCTAAAACAATAAAGTAACCAAACAACAGTGCATAGTCCTTATTATGGATTGCTAAAAGGCAAATAATGGGCACAGAACTACAATAATGGATGAACCATGCGACCTGTTTCAGTAGGCGCAGCCGCGCGGGCTGTGGACGGAAAACTAAAGTCTAATTTCGAGTGGCCTAATATATATATGGAGTTTTACAGTTGATCCGAATGAAACTTCCCTAGAAATTAATTTGCAGTGCTTTTGGCTGCAGTAGCTATGGAAATACTCGCTGTCTGCTCTTTGTTTACATTTAGGTTCATTCGTTTCATTTCCTGTTTCCGGCTTACGGCAAAACGCGTGATGCACTAACCAACATGTGTTGATCGAAGTCAGTGGAAATTAATGCGAGGACGTTGATCAACTGAAGTTCGACCATGTACCATGACCTTGACCTTCTTACACTCAATACCATATTTATCGTGCCAACTATCTCAAAACAAATTAAGTGAAAAACAGGTATATACCTGTACTATTTAACATAAAGTTTAGTACGTCTGGGGTTTAATGCCCCCCAAAAAGATATCCGGGAATGACTACCCTTTTGCCACCCCCTCTCTGCTGCCTACAAAGGACCTTCACTTGAAACATTAGTTTTACAATCAAAAATCTTGACAGGTCTCTGACTGTTTTGGATCGATATAAATGATGGATGGTTTGTGTTAAATTTTATAGTAGTATGCCAATGTTTGTTTTTAGCACACACTAACCCTAACAAGACTCACGTTGTAGATGTAAAACTGTTTTCACTTGTTATTATATACTTTATCTCCAGTTTCTTCCTCAAACATTCATCTGTTCTGTTTGCCTATTTACATGCGATGTATCACGCAGCCTTTTTGACTCACAAGGGGGAGGAGTAATTACATATTATTGATCAGTAGTGTAACTTCTACCCGTAAGCAGAGGCAGTGGAAGCAGGTGGAAAAAAGGCAGTCATCCCAAATGTCTCCGTAGTGGACATCCCTCCAAACATACCAAACCTAATACTAAATAACACTACATATATCTGTTTTTCACTTAATTTGTTTGGAGTTAGTTGGCATGATAAAACTAAAATTGATTGCAAGTTTATAGTGCATTTAATTTATTATACATCATCTGTCGAAGAATAAGTTGTTCTTAGAAACAAAGTGATATCTTTTGCAAGAGTCAAATATTTCTCTTTAGTTTTTCAGAGACTAACCAGCCATCCTGTTTTTGTATGACCATCTGAAAATGTCATGACAATAAAGCTTTCCCCCCAGTCATAAAGTGGCTCTGCCACCCCTCCTGGTAGGTAGTAAATTCTTTTTATATGCATCTGCTAGGAACTGTTCCCGCAAATGCTCTGATGAACAAGCCTAGGCCTGGAAGATTACTCTGAGACGGTGGATAAAGCTATGATCGTGACACTGCAGCTTGAGGACTCAAGTCCCAATATCATGTTATGCTTTGGAACATATTGTCTGTGTGATTTAATATTATTGTCCCACCTCATTCGACATTTTTAAAGATCATTACTAAATTTAGACGGAATAAGCAAAAAAACAAAAAAGGTTAAGGCCATGGTACATGGTTTAACTTTAGTTGATCGAAATCTTTCCATATTTACTGACTTCGATCAACAGATGTTGGGCAATGATTCGTGAGCTTTGCCACAAGCCGGTAACAGTAAACGAAACAAACGAACCTGAATGTAAATCAAGAGCAGACATCGAGTTGAGCAAAAAGCACTCAGACTAACTGGCAGGCATACCAACTCTCCCGTTTTATGCGGGAGATTCCCGTTTTTGTAGCTCAATTTAATCTCCCGTACGATTTCGAAAATTTCGTAGGAACTTCCGATTATCTTGAACATTTCATTTATTATTTCATTGTAAGTTTTTTCTTCCTTATACTTCTCGTAAAAACGATGTTTTGTAACTTGGACCGCTTCGAATTTGACCGCTTAGTTCATATGATGCATTTTACAGTTTTGTCTGATAATGCGATTATCAGTTCTTCTTGATATTATACTGTAAAAATCCTTCCCTATTTTTTCATTTTCTAAAGTTTTAAAAAGCGTTTTTTTCTTATTTTTAAGTGCAATTTCCAGCAATCTAGAGGACTGAAATTCAAAAATTTTTCTGGGCCTCAGCTCCCCCCAGCTTGGGAGAGAACTCGGGTGACAATGTAGTAAACACGCAGTATATCTTACACAATCTTCCTCTTTGCTTACTCTAAATGTTGGCATGTCTGAACTAGGGAAGTTTCATTCAGATCAACTATAAAACTCCGTATATAGTATCCATGTTTATCATCTCTGTTTAAGATGTTTGACTTACTGGTGAGGATGCGGGCGAGTTCTAACGAGTCAGGGAGCCACAACTAGTTCTATCAAAAGACTCCATTGAAACGTTATTTGCTTTTCTCGAGTTTACTCTATGCTCACTGTTGCAAAGACGAATGAATGACGATGACAAACACCATATATGATGACACGATAGCTGGTGTCCAGTAACTCTTCTTCGGAAAAGTAAGAAAAGAACCATAGACGAAAGTAATACAAGTTATAATTATATTCCGTAACCAAGGCAATATAAGGCAATTTATTATATAATGCGCAGTGTTTTATGAGCGAATCAGCCATTGTTAAAACTGATAATCACACATGTGGTGATATTTATGATAATCACACATGTCTGATTATCGTGTTTTAACCAACCAATCAACGAGCAAGATTAGGTGCCGTGGCGGGAAAAAAGTTCTTCCATTTTGAATTTTCTGCAGGAGTGCCAAACGTTTTGTGTTATTATAAAGTTATTATAAAGTTATTATAAAGTTATGACTTCTCAGTTTCGAACTTCGGGGCCAGTTAAATCACTCGTTTGTATTCATTTTTTTAATTATATAATAAAAACAAAAATACATGGATGCTTGGAAATATGAAATTTATTTCGAGTGTTGAGAAATAAATTCCATATTTCCAAGCATCCATGTATTATTCTCTCTATATATTTTATTGACCTTGTCATTTAACTTGTTTCGGATCTGTAGAATTGACGCATATTATTATACATATTTACTGAATACATATCCACCAATAGCAAATAATCCTAATAAAATACATAATTCAGTGTTGTGGTCATCTGATTTGGTAGCCGTTGTTTCGGTATCCTTGCTTGCCTTTGATTTGCTATTAGTTACTTTTTTCTGAGCCTATCCAGTGTTTCTAAAATTAATGTGTTAAAATTAATGGTGTTTCTTCTTGGTGTACCTTTTTCGCTTGCTATTAACCTTTTTAATGTGGTTTAAGGAGTTGTTTACACCAAATTTCATGGTGTCACTAGCCGTTCTTAATTGATTGTTATGACGGCTTGTATTAGGTTTTTCAATATGACTAAATTGTTACTCATGAGCCACAACGAAAGAGATATAGCTAAGTTCAATACGGTTTTGCAATCAGCGATACTCCTATTCATGTCGTTAATCCAGGTTGATACATCATACTTTATAACCTAATTATTGAACAATTTCCGGAATTCCTCCGGTGTTTCAAATGAACTAGACATTGATTGGTGTGTTTTTGCTTGTGACCCTAAGATACAGTACAGGTAAGACTCAATCGACTGGTTAAGGTATTGGAGACCAATTTGTGTGAACCGATTTGATTTCATTGCAATGTATCTCTCATAGTCCTTTTCCATTGTTTGTCTGTCTAAATAATAAATATGATGGATACCAGATGACCCTTCTGGAAGTGTTAGTGGTTCATAATCGTGATACATTATGTTTATAGGGATTGTTTCTGTAAATCTCACCAGAACCAAATTCACGTGATATAGCGGACATCGATTCAGCACCTTCCAACCTTTTTAATATTCTTCTCGTTGTAAAAGGCAAATGGAACCTCATGAGACTTCTTATAATTGGATCTACTTTTTCACTTAGATTTAATTGTTGATTACTTACCCCACAACAATAGGATGAACAATATACAGCAAAAATTAGCCTATAATTACTTTCTCAGTCATGCCATTTCACTTTTTATTATTAGTTGTTATATTATAACTGGTCGTTTATACATAAAGTAATTATTTTCGTTTACATAAATTTTGAAGTTATTAATTGGATAAATTAATATATAATATGGTTGGACTGAATAAAGGTATTTTATCATAAATTTGTTATTTTTAAAGATGTCACTGCTAATATTGGTGCTAATTGTATCACTGTTTTTAAAATATACTGTATTGTGGTGCTTTAATGTCCTATCTTGGTTCTTGGACACATCAAAGTCGAACTTGCTTAAATCAGCATGGGGGTGTTTCCTAACGAAGCTTTCCTTTAGTTTTTTACTAATTTTTACCGAAGTATTGTTTTAAGAATTGGTCCAATATATAATATACCTTATATTATATATGAAAAAGATAACTGTGCTTATGAAAGGAAAAAGTAAAATAATTGATTTATAGGACCCATTATTACTAATATGTAGGTTAACAGCCATACATTCTGGTTAAGAAATCGGTCATATTTTGGGATTACAATAATGTATCAAAGGACAAGATAAGAGTATTTTTCATTTATATGTTGACTGGAAATGCTACAAGTCATTTGATTTGATAAGGAGTAACCTACTGGGTATGAACAGTAAAATAAAACCAATAGCAAACAAACACGATGGTACATGTCAAATTGAAAAGGGTTATAAGTCAAACAATTTGGAGTTGTCTAAAGAAGTCTGTGAATTGTTGGGTTTAAATTTAGTACGTGGTGATAGATTAATAGGTTCATCAACGACAGAGACTTTGGAGAACCGAGATTGTAATGTATGCATAAAATTTGTATAATTAATGTAATGGGGAGTGCGATTTGCCCTCGTGCATAGAGGTTGTTGTATTGAAGTTGTACTATTAAAAATCATACCAAAAACACTACAGAGATGACGTTAAACTTGGATTAGAGGTGGCTAAGATCAATTATAATGTTGAAAAAAGCAGCAATATTAGTATTCTTGGAAACATGTCAGATATACGGTTAACACTAGGATTACCAAACAATCAGTCTTTAGAAGGTAGTGTCCAGCATGTTAATGACATTGAAAGTCGGGTTCATATAAACAAGGGAGTTATAAATCGGTTTGTGTTTAATGTAACAGATCTGGGCCCGGTTGTGTAAACTCTTAATCATGATTAAGTGAGCCGTGGGATGATTAAAACGTAGTTAAATTCTTATCCCCTGATCCTGATTGGCTAAAAATAAGCACTAATCTTGGTCAAAGTTAATCATCTTTTTATACAACCGGCTTCAAAATGATAATCCCATTAACATTGGAAATATACTATTAGAGTTATGTATGTAATTTGTATGTATGACGTAAAAACCAATATGTGGAAATATTTTTATAGCAAGGGAACCTATAAATACTAAACATAACACTATTTTAATGAAACCTAAAGATGTCAATAAATCAAATGAAAATTAGGTATGGAATACGTTATTTGGTCACAACTTTGCAGAATATTAAGTATTAAATTTAAAGATGGGGACGTGGTGAGAATATCTAAATATAAAAGCACATTAACTAAAAGATATGAAGCCAATTTCACCGAAGAGTTATTTAAAGTTGTTAAGATTATACGAGGTGATCCAAATGTATATGAGTTAGAAGATTTTGATAATGAATCGACAATAGGGAAGTTCTATGAAGAGGAGTTATCAGGTGTCAAAAAAAAATGAGGATTTGAGACGACTAGTGGACGTTCGTCAAGCTCGTTCTCTCAGAAAAACGATTTCTGAGCCCCAGACGGGAATCAAACCCGCAACCTTCTGATGACCGTTTGATAAGTAAGATAAAGTATTCGCATCCGAGCTCTATTTGATTTTTTACAGCTCGCTTGCAGCTTGCCTTGTAAATCAGATAGAGATCGGCTACTGATACTTTATCTATTACTGATTACATCGAGTACTTACATTGGAATAATAGAGGACTTTAGATGGATTTATTGACCATGATAAAAACATGTACTTACTAAATAATGAATACGATTGTAGAAAATCAATCTGTGAGAAGTTGTTTGACATCTATAAAGCGGACTCTTTTAAATGGTCTAATCAGTCTTATACAACTCTATCTATGTCATTATTTAACCAGACAGATGTTAGACGATTACCAACCAGGAGCGTTACAACGGTGTAGCGAGAAAGAAATGTTGGACACATGTGTAAACATTGACACACGCAAATCGTATCCTAGTGTACTTTTAAACAATCAGTCTCCAATTCCAGTATACGGTATTAAAGTTGTCATAGGACCGTTTAACTGTAAAAATCATTTAAATCAAACATGTGAATTTTACATTGATGAAACAACATTGGAAAATTATGAATCTCCAATAAAATTAAAAGCTGGTTTTGACAGTAGTAATTAAGTTCTGCATTTGGTAAACACTCTAAACATGCCAATTTCACAGGTTAAATACAAAACAACTACTAGAACAGCCTTAAAACCAAATACGCTCAGGGAATTCATAGGTTACCCGTTTACCAGATTCGCAGAAAAGGAAGCTAAGATACTAGCGAACAGTGTCATAGGTGAATTGGGCTTTACATGCACTGAATACGACACAGCGTTATGTACGTGGATTTCAGCGATGGAACAAAAGAAAAACCTAACTGTAGACGATCATAATGGTTTGTACTTAGTAAAATAGACTACATGTGAATGACTATTTAGAGACAGCACCAGTATCAATAGGTTTGTTATATCCAAGGCTATCTTAACTGTTTAAAACTAATTTCGAATAACAAAGCGTCAAAACTATACGAGTATAACATCGACGGAATTCACATAAAAAATAAAAAAAAATTAAGAAAATAAATCAGATGTGAAAGTTGATGTCAACAACATTGGAAAGGCGTATGTAACCGAGTCTAAGCTATACTGGTTTGAGAAACACTACCGGAAAAACACGGATGACAGTCCTACAAAACTGAAAAATGTGCTGGACCTGGGAAAACCACGAAGCTGTGTGAAATGGTCAAAAAATGTTTAGAAAATAAAGAGAAACCCTTAGCTCTGCCATTCAGTAATAGAGCTGTCGAAAACGTAAAACAATGATTGAAAATATCAGGTGTAAACGAAATATTTCATACATTCGATAGTCATTTTTGTGAGTAGAGGATTAGTAACACTAAGAGTCTAGAAGGTAAAATCGTTTTCATAGAAGAGTTCAGTATGATACCAAACAAATGGGCTACAAAGATATATGAAGCTTTTGCTAAGTTTAATAGCACTGTTTATATGTTTGGTGGCCAAAAATTAGTGTTGTTAAAGGTGGTACCTTTATATGTTACGATTATTTACATAGCAAAATAGACAAATGTGTCCAAAATTAATACTATGAAATACATCCCCAAACGTTTCGACATGTTGTTACGATGAAAAAGTTCATAAGATGCTAGACAAGTTCTTAAAGTATGGAAAAGTCACAACCTACATACAACCAGCTGGGCAATATTATAAAAACATACGTTACCTAAACTCTACTAGGATAAAAGTAATTCCGAGTGTTGTTCCAGGTTCACCAAGGACAAAAACTCTGTACCGGTTGAACGTACTTATGATTCTGAAAAAGAGAGGTATAATGTATGTACAGGAATGCCAATAGTAGCGACAACCAACATAATAGGACAAAAAAAATTTAATACAATAGAATTTGTCATTGATGGCGTTGAAAATGATAAATTTAAGGTTAATAACGAATGGTACGAATTAAAAGAGTTCTCTGAATCATTCATATTAGGGTTCTGTTTTGCAGTTTACAAATATCAAGGTGTTGACATCGATGAATCGTAAAACATTCACGGCATTAATAAAATGGATAAGAACTAAGAACCAGTTACCTACAGCGTTGTCAAGGACCAAAAAATTCGAATAGTTACATTTAAACTTCACGACACTAAACCGAAGATATAGCGAAAGACTAACATCAAATTTAGAACTCCGTAACACCTATTTCAGTAGTTTATTTATGAAAGGTCAGATCTACAAAGTGGAGTTTAATGATGGAAAAGTATGGATTGGTTCGACGTGTGAAAGTCTGAAGATCAGATTAAAATAATAGCCAATAAGAAGAGTCAGCTGCATATAAACAAATATAAGAAACCAAAAATATCACTACTAACCAGAACTCCAAGTAAAGACAAGTAGAGTCTTGAGAAGGTGGAATACGATTACATATCAGAATACAAAAAGTTATGGAGAACTCTTAATGAAAACGGAAACACACAAGCAAAGAAAACCGAATACAAAGTAGAAATAGAAACAGAAGATATCAGCAATAGATTGGCCAGGCGGGAAACGTAGTCTTGTGACAAATATAAGAGCCCAGCATAAAATACGGAGGAAAAGCATGATAAAAAACAACAAGGAAATATATACAATGTTTATTAATTTCTAACGTTTCGTTGCAACATGCTACATCTTCAGAGGTAGAATTACAAGGAATCAGAGTACGATGATATATAGCGACAAGGCATATAAATTACAGGCGTTAACCAGTAGAAAGTCAGGATAAAAATAAAAGTTACAGTGGAGCAAAGCAATGATAATTAACACGTAAGAAAGAATAATAGAGA
>JBAHVQ010206568.1:0-12554 GCA_036872915.1 Nanipora kamurai
TGCTTTATCGGATCTAAACACTCGGCTGTCGCCTCGTGTTTTATATCCGATAAAGCACTCCTACTCGGTTTTTAAATCTTACATATAAAATCCCGCGAATTTCTATTAAGCAATAGTGTGATGAACATCGTATATCAGAGACAGTCAAATCACGGGAAACAGTGCCGAGAAAACACTTCAAGGAGTTTGAAGCGCTCATCATTTATTAATAATTTAAGACAGACCTTGCTGCACGTTAGCAGGTGAGGAACTTCACCACTTACAGTTCATTTCAGAAAGTTTCCATGCAAACCCGTATTTGTAGGTGATCTTTTCGGATCCTGCAAACGGTGTCCTTGTGAGTGAATCTTAAGCGAATTTTGTGAGGTTGAAGCTGAGAACTTAGCGGATGGTACCGAAACAATCAGTTATGTGCCTACTTGACTATACGAGGCAATGTTTTTGACTAGGTTTTGACGTAACTTTCACTTGTTTCACGGACGTAGATTACAAAATGTGATAATTTCTCCTACCGTGGATACTTTTGCGCTCGTATTAGATAATGTAACGCGTCGACTCTAGCTATGAGAATCAGTTAATTATTGGCTCGCTCGTTGTAAATTTGACCTGTATAACATGAATAGATCTTGACACCTGTAATTTAACACTCTGAAGATGTTGCACGATGGCAACGAAACGTTAGTAAAGTTATCTTAAATGTTTTGAAGTTATGTTTTTTTTTATTACGGCGTTACACTTAAAAGTTTTAAGCTGGGTTCTAATCTTTATTCTTCGATTACGTTTTCCACCCGGAAAATCGATCACCACGATTATAGTTTCCAACACCACCAGCAGCTTCGATTCCCGTCTAGGGGTCAGAAATCGCTTTTCTGAGGAAACGAGCTTGACGAACGTTCGTTGGTCGCCTGATTAGATTGCAATATGTAAATTGATGGCTATAAAATTAGCAATATTGTCTGCCAAACTAAATTTTTGTTACCTTGTGGTCTACTATCATAATCCTTCAATTATAGTTTTGTTGCCTTAAGATTTACTATTATAATAGTTTTATTATACTTGAAAATAATGTTCTTGTGAAACAGTGTAAGCTCACTGAGAGCCTGATTTTCTTTCTTTTATTCTTTGCAATTAATTACAGCTTTGGTCATGTATTGAAAATTGTTAGGGATTTACATATGTGACAGAGAAATAATGACTGGGCATTATTGCCGTGTAGGCTGTAATTATGAGTCTGGTATTATGGAGGATGAATACTGCATTTTAAACGAGAAACTCGTTGTAACCAACTCATTGTAATCAATAGTTTATCTGATGTGCTGTATGGATAAGTTATTTCTTTGAAAACTTAGCATTGTTTCATAGGCTCTAAAGGGACTTAAACAATGCTGGCTAATGTTGATTAGACAGGCAATACAACTGGATGTATTTCTTTCAGTTATGGTCACTTTTCTTTTTTCACTTTTCTTGGCAAGGACTGAGGGACTGTTTATACATTTTACGACAATAAAAACCTGTACCTGTTCGTAACCTGTTATTCTAGAAAGATGGTCTCCAGAAACCTCTGGAGTATAGTAATGAGTCTGAAAAGGCTTATAATATCATTATTAGTAGAGAATATTTACGATTTAAAGGGCATATAATAACAGAAGAGAAAACTGTCACGTGGCAATAATTTGCCTTTCTACAGATTCACATGCAGCCTTACTTAAGACTAGGTGTATTTATACTGATTTTGGTCACCTTAGGAAAGAAAATACTATTGTATGCAGTTGCTGAAGGCAACTGTTATCAGCCCTGGTAACATATGCAAGCACTGTGTAAGTCCTGTTTGGGTCTAACCGCTCTAACCATTCACTCTAACCAGGTTGCGGGTTCGATTCAGGGCTCAGAAATCGTTTATCTGAGAGAACAAGCTTGGCGAACGTCCACTAGTCGTCTAAGATTTACCAAGCTCCCACATGAACTAAGTTCGTGTTCAGCTTTAAGTGCAGCAAGGTCTGTCTTAAATTATGGATAAGTGATGGGCACTTCAAACTTTCTGAAAAGATTTCTCGCCACAGTATCCAGTGATTTGGCTATCATATCCTCGTAGTTCCTTTGGGAAACGCCATTTTTACGGTAAAAATCTCATTTGTGAGGGAAATGTATTGAAAATAGTTAATTTTTCAGCCAAGTAACATGGTTGACTTTGGGTAGCCATTTCATTTTTGAGTGAAAATGTACCACGACTACCATGATGCATTGCGATAGCTGGAATTGCCCATTGCCTCGTAAAACCGGAAGGCATTTTGTACTGACCGTGCGTGAGAAAAGCACGGGATTTAGACAGGCGACCCGGGCACTGATCTGAAAAATGGAACTGGATCGAGCAACCCATTGTTCGGGTTTGGCAAAAAATGAAGCCCGCAAAATTCAATCGGTGCCATGTTGGAGTGACCCACTTTGCGGTAAATTTGTTATAAGGCTATTACGAAAATGGGGAAACGCGGTATGCAGTGTTGTACTTTTGGCTGTAGTAAACAAAGAAAAAATGTGAAAGGAGACAACGTCACATCCCAAAGTGATAGTGAGGGAACTGACGATTAAGTATCCAGTTTAAAAAGGAAGTTTTTACGGACATTTCACTGTACCCGTGGCCATGTATTATCGTACGTACACCTTGCCAAAAACTGCCTTACCTCAGAGGGCAGTTTTGTTTGTGTCGAGTATGGACTGATTATATACGGGTGTTTCATACGGAACAAAATAAATCGTGGCTGATATAACCTGGGGCTTAAATAGATCTTGAACACCTGGAATAAACGGTCATTTTTTTCTACGCTGCAGCTTTTTTAAAGGCTAGCTCCCAAATATGGGCTTACTGAACGTAAAATTCGTTAGATTTTTCGACAAAATAGAAGACGTCAGACTTTTCAATCTCCAGAATCGCAATTGAAATTGACAACTCCACAGCCGCAACCACGCTATTCAATCAAATTTATAATTAGTTTTCTGTTAAATTTAAACTGTAACCAAAACAGAAATTTGTAACAACAGTTCATGTTATTGTATATTATACTATATACATATATATATATATATATTTCTCCCAAGTAGGTACTATAATAGCAAGTGCCAGTTTCCATGTCCCCTATATTTTTCTTCACCCAGCTGGCCATCCAATCCAGAAAAACGGATGAATTGGTTTCCAAACATGCGTCGACAGGACTGGACACCAAGCAGTCATTCCAGGATCTGCTCAGAGCACTTTAAAGAAAGATTTTTGGACAGAACAGGTCAGATTGTTAAATTACAGGATGATGCAGTCCCGACCAGATCTAGAAAAATTTCCAGAACATCTAAAGAAGGCAATAAATGTTTTAGAATATACAACTACTGGTCATTCAAATTTCAAAAGTTGCATTCTCTGTTTGAACAAGTTCAGCAAAGAAACAAGTTAAAGAATCTTACTGTACTTGTGGCACCAGAATTCAGCATCGAAATACAGAACAGTGAATACTTAATTGCCACATCTGTGTTGGGTGGAGTAGATCATTCCAGATATTTTCAGGGAGCTTGACAAACACATGCTTGACACACCTGTTAATGACAATTACGTTTATGGTTTGATCAAGACTATTGCAAAATGCTTCTGCAAAGTCAGGTTATACCATTTAGGGAAAGAGGCAACAGCAAAGCTGCATGGCATAAAAGTAAGGAAGAAGCTGAGCAAATTGGTTCTCGTCAATCACCAGTGAAGCAAAGCAACAAAAACCAAGTCAAAGTTGATAAGCCAAATCGGTTCCGTTAGGAACCACCAAAAATCAAAAAAAGAAAACAAACAATATTCTTGATAACTGGGGCCCGGGTAGATAAGTTTTCTGGTTTCACAAAACAAAATGGTCAACTCCAAGATCAATTGATTTTATTATGGTAAAATGCGTCTTCTGTACACAACATCATTAGATCACTTTCATAGGAAAAAAAATAGATATCTGTTAAAGTCTAGCAGGAGTTTCAGTTTTGGCTCATCACTTTAACAACGCTTAACATCCACAGCCTTTTCCATCCTTAAAATCTTAGACTGTAAAGGGAGAAGTCTGTGGCATCCACAATATGTAGAGTGTGCCGTAGATCTCGAAGTACAGTATACACAATACCAACATGAGCACTTATTGTTCGATAGTCCGTTATTTATCACCGGAAAATCAGTAATTTCAAAGAAAATCGGGAAATTTTAAATGATGCTGTCCCTTCTTGGCATGTTTTCGTTTAAAATTTGACTATCATACGCCACGGACATACACACGTTGAGAGTTCTCCTCGAATTTCCTTGATGTAACCTATACACAATGTCAGGGTTGCTAGGTTTCTGCGCATGGTTAAAGCCAGAAAACATTTTAGAAAAAGTCAAGAAAAGCCCAAGAATTATGATTCGAAAAACATCAAAAAACCCAAAAAATCTTCGTTATTTAGCCAAAAAAGCCAAAAAACTCCTGACGCAACAAATTTTATTTTGCAATTCAAATTTATATTTCAAATTTATAGTTTCCGCCTGGGCGGACCTCTGCGAACACATTGACCCAAGGTCTTTCCTATTGAATGCCTCTTCAACTTTGGCTGAGAACCAAGCAACATGATTGGATACGAAAAAACTAGATGATCCGCTTTCTCATGCACGCTCAGGCAATAATTGTTTAGTCCATAGAAAAGTATTCTTAGGAATCCACATGGAGTAATTTAAAAGCCGAAAAATTGCAAAAATGCAAAAAAAAATTTCTCAAGCCAGCAAAGAAGATAAAAGGCCAGAATTGAGAAATTTGGCTTCGACAAAACCAACTTAGCAACCCTGCACAATATAGGGCGCGCCCAGGAAAGTGAGTCACTCCAATATGGCCGCCACGACCGACTTCCGGCTTCACTTTCTGAACAGTGATTGCTCGATCCAGTCCTATTTTTCAGATCACTGCGACCCGGTGGAATAAACATCTTCAAAATGGTAGGCATGAAAGGTTATTTCGAACTACTTGGATATAGCCGGGATTTCTTCTGTACACAAGATTTTTATTTAACAAACAACAAAAGCAGTACGGTATATGTTTGTTTTGTTCGAAACAGTAATATTTTTACAACAAATGCTTTACGTCGTGTTAAATTTTGATATTGTTATGAAATACTGGAAATTACACTCGTGTGATTCACACCGATAAAAATGTGAATTTTCCTCAAGTTACTAAAACTTTGCGAGAGATTTTGCAGAATGACTTCTTTAAAAACTTTCAGCGCTGATTTAAAATTAGTTTGGTCGCAAGATTCATTCCGAATCTTCAAGGGTTTTGCTCCAGATTAGTAGAAATACTGTGAACATAATATTCATCAATACATGTAAGTACATTTTATGCCAATAGATTTGCCGTGAGAGAAATTATCTTATTCTCACTAAATTTCGAATTGCGAGTATTTAATTTCGCGAAAAGTCAAGCACCATATTTTACGAGTATTAAATTTCGCGATTTAGAGAAGAAATTAAAATTGGAGTGTATTAAATTTCGTGATTTTCTTCTAATCTTTATTGTGAAGGTAGCTTTGACCTCAAAGCTGTAACAACATAATTAACGTGATCGTTATCCTAAACAATAGCAAACATAACAAAGCATAAGGTACGGTATTCCACAGTCTAAATACCCAATAGGTCCATATTATACTTCTAAGTCGATGAACGGATCCTCTGGGGGGAGCTTCGTTTAACTTCTGTGAGCCTGGCAGACGATTGGGCCGACGATTCAAAAAGTTCGTATTTTGAAGGTATCGCCAAATTCAACAGACAATGATCCATGTATTCATATTTTCATGTTTCCATCCACGTTTCAGAAATCCTAATTTCTCTGCAGAAAAATAATATTCGTTCAATAGAATTTTAACTCTTTCTAATGGCATCGTTATTAACCTTCAGTCATCCCCAAAACTGATTCATAAGAACATCATCCATGCATTTCTGAATTATACTCAGCAATAATTCGTCTTCATATCGGCCATTTCCAAATATTTTTAAAAGGTCAATCCCACGGCCCTTATTTGCTGGAATATTTTCTAGTTCACATATGTTGCATAGAGTTTAACACTCCTTCTTATTGTATAAGTATCGTAAGTGGCTCATCCCTACAGACGATTCAGGCGAACCTCAAACTGACCTATGACAATCATACTCGGTAATTAACGTTCAAAGCGGCCATTACCGATCATGTTTGAAAATAGTCTAATGTCTCGGCCGTTATTTGCTACAATATTTTCTAGTTCACATATGTTGCATAGAATTTAACGTTTTTTCTTATGGTGTAAGTATCCTAAGTGGCTCATCTCTACAGACGATTCAGACCAACCTGAAAGTGACCTTTGGCACCCGTACTCGACGGTAATTAGAATGAAAATCTAACACCTCCGATCATGTTTGAAAATAGGCTGATTTCTCTACTGTTATTTCCAACAATTTTTTCTAGATCACATATTTTTCATAGTATTTAACGCTCTTTCTTCTTCCTAAACAGAAGATAAAAACATTCCTTTTGCATGTTAATTTTCTTTCTATGGACTTTTTTATTTCCGCAATTACCGTCTAGCACGAGTCCAACAGGTCAGTTTGAGGTTCGCCTGAATCGTCTGTAGGGATGAGCCACTTATGATAATTATACCATAAGAAAAAACGTTAAATTCTAAACAACATATGTGAACTAGAAAATATTATAGTAAATAACGGCCAAGACATCACCTATTCTCAAACATGATCGGTAATGGCCACTTTGAACGTTAATTACCGTCGTGGATGATTTTCATAGGTTAGTTTGAGGTTCGCCTGGATTGCCTGTAGGGATAAGCCACTTACGATACTTATACCATGAGAAAGAAAGTTAAATTCTAAACAACATATGTGAACTAGAAAATATTGTACGAAATTAACAGCTGAGAAATCAGCCTATTTTCAAACATTATCGGAAGTGTTAGATTTTCCCTCTAATTACCGTCTAGCACGAGTCCAAAAGGTCAGTTTGAGGTTCGCCTGAATCGTCTGTAGGGAAGAGCCACTTACAATACTTATACCATAAAAAAGATCGTTAAATTCTATGCAACATATGTGAACTAGAAAATATTCTAGTAAATAACAGCCGAGAAATCAGCCTATTTTCAAACATGATTTGTAATGGCCGCTTTGAACGTTAATTTCCCATGGAGTCTGATTGTCATAGGCAAGTTTGAGGTTCGCCTGAATCGTCCGTAGGTAAGGGCCACTTAAAAAAATTATACAATGAGAAAGAGGGTTAAGTTCTATATCATATATATGTAAATGTGAAAAAATTATCTAAAATAGTAGCCCAGAAATTGTTGTTGTTTTAAACATGGTCGGAAATGGTCAATTTCATGGGTATTTATTCTGAGGGAAAGCTAAAAATCTGTGTTTGAAGCGCTTCAAAACAATTTGCTTTTTTATTGTTGCTGAAAAATATGCCATTTTGAACTACTTTAAATAATCTTATATTGCTTGACCAATTTAAAAATAAATGCTTTCTATAAGCGTCTGATTCTTTAAACCTGGCGTGATAGTGGCAACCTGATCTGGCTGTTGAATCAGATGATAACTTAATGTTATTGTAGCTAGTTTTCAAAATGGCGGAGGTTAAAGTTTTGTGCTTGGATTTGGAATATCCCGAAGGTTTTACTGTTTTTGGTGTATCTTTTAATAACCACTTTGATAGCCAGTGTTTATGGACCTTTTATTTTGCGACTTTATTCTTCGCCTGTCCTATATTTCGCGAGTATTAAATTTCGCGATTTTGAAAAAATCGCGAAAATCGAGAAATTAAATACTCGCTAAATTTAGTGAGAATAAGGTACTACTTCAAACTACAACTCACTTCATCGCCCCAACAGTGAGTACAAACATGTCATGTTAAATGTCAGAACAGTGATGTGAAATCACCACCAATCTGTCCTGGACAAACTGCAACAAAAGATCCCATATAACTGCAATTTAAAAGTATATCCAAACTGATTCGATGAGTCATTTAAGCTTTCATAGCGTGATTGAATGCTCAGAAATTAAGTTTAATAGCTTGTAAAATGACAAAAAACTGACCCAAAAACATTGACGTTACTTTAGAAATGTTAGCATTTAATGACTTTTCAAAGTCTTAAAGAAAGACAGTCATTTGTGTTATATCCACCCAGAATGCTCCTCAAAACTATTAACACAATGTATATTTCTTCAAACCAACTTTCAAGTCTACAGATCTCGTATCAACGTATCAAAAAACCTTATCACGCATGCGTGTACCAAACCTACCGCTGACACAGTAACGCTATCACAATTTGTCCCCATCAATTGTTACACAATCTTCAGAGGCCATGCGCGACCAGTTGAAGTTTCCAATGGTTGGAATAATTCACCATATTTATTTTCAGCTGATATTTTGGGTTTTGTAAGATAGATACACAGATTCTCTACAAAAGAAATAGAAATAACCTCAAACTAATTAAAAAAAATCAGCATGAACAACAAAAATGGAAAGTAAACAATGGGAAATATAGGAGCAGAACACAAAATAAAGGTACTATATGTGACAGCTAAACACACTGCAAACACTTAAACCTAAAAAGGAATTACACCTTTGAAAAGAATGAAATACTTGGAAGTTTTTCCTTGGGTAACAATTCTTAGAACCCCTAACTATAACTTTTCAACGCCGAAAAAATGTCGTGCGCATTTTTCTTGGTCTGATCACTGGCTTCCTCTTTCAACTTGACATCAGAAGATTATTCCAAGCTATACTTTTTTGGGACGGGACAGTAAACTTTTCAATGATTTTCCTTTTTTATGCCCATGTGTCATTGGTTTTTATGACATAAGCATGACCTGCATTTGAGACTTCATAAATCTTATGAAATTACACTCCTTTAAAAAACAAACAGTTCCATTGTCTTCCTCATGGCACTGAAAAATTGTTCAAGCTTTTAAAATGTCAATTTCATCAATCAGCTATTTTCTCTGAGAATTGAAAGAAACATATTTCAGCTAGTTACTTGCTCGACATAGCTAATGGTGGTGATTACTACATGTGGTGCATTTTTCCCATGGATAATTTTTACTTTATCGTGTAAACCAAGGACAAAACATCGTCTTAAGATAAATTTCAAAGGGAGGAAACAGTAAAATTTTTCATCTATCCTCCTGTGGATAGTGCCCATTTTGCCATATTAACTGGTTTTAGTAGCTCCGTATTTTAGTAGCGTTAGGCCCATTTTAAATGTCGAACAGTTGACACATCGAATTGAATTCGTCAACACAGTGACAATATTGCGACGGGTAGTTTGTGTGACTTTAAGTTCTCGTGCCAGACCTTGGCGCGCTATGGCGCGAAAATACAATTTAATAACGCCGTCGCACCGACTTACGAAAGCTTATATGCTGATAAATACGATGCGAGAAAGAAAAAGGTGCATTCTTCGTACCCGCTTTATAACGTTTCAACTTATGAGGGAAAGATGGCTCTTAAAGATCTACGTGTCATTTTCCTTGCTGTTTGCACAAATTTCGACAAAATCAAATCGAAGTCGGTCATGTCGTCGGATCAACAGAAATGACGGTTGGTGGACTTTAGCGTGGACAACATTCTCAGATGCAAGATTTAAAAAGACATTTTTAGTGTCAAGCAAACATTCGACAGGATCTTAAAAATATTAGACCAGATCTCGAAGGAAGCATTGTCACAGAGCTACCAATATCACCGAAGTGCAGACTTGGGGTATGTTTATTTAGACTTGGTAGAGGGGACTATCTACAGACAATATCTGAGCTTCTTGGCATCGGCATCGCAGCTGTACACGTTATTGTTAAAGAAGTATGTACTGCAATTGTTAAAATCATGTGGAAAAGTTCAGTCAAAAAATACTTTCCAAAGACAAGGGAAGAATTGGAGAGAAGACTTAGA
Organism: Nanipora kamurai; assembly: GCA_036872915.1. Lineage (NCBI taxonomy): Eukaryota > Metazoa > Cnidaria > Anthozoa > Scleralcyonacea > Helioporidae > Nanipora > Nanipora kamurai. The sequence continues at coordinate 9,960 of JBAHVQ010206568.1, forward strand.
TATGGATGAAACATGGCAACTTCCTTACCCCCGGGCATCTGTTGGTGGTTGCCATATCTCAAATAAATGCCCTTGTGGTAGTGAAGAAGCCGCCAAAGAATATCACAACTTTAAAAATTTTTATTCTGTGGTGTTAATGGCAAAGGTAGATGAAAAAAAAACGATTTGTTCAGGCGAGTCTTGGATACCTAGGAAATTCGATTCGGTAATATTTCAACCAACCAAAGTGTGGCAAGACACCACAGAGAACAATGTTATACCATCTGTAGTAAAACAGGTTGGACAGCCGAAGTGTTTCCCTTCATTCTGGGAGTTTCTGGTTTTCCATTTACCACATGGCCAATGAAACCATACTCTCATGGTGTCCCAGATCCTGAAGAAAGAAATTTCAACTACCGCCTTAGCAGGGCCAGAATGACTTGCGAATGTGCCTTTGGTTTACTCAAAAGAAGGTGGAGAGCGCTGTACCGAGAAGCTGTGAATTTGCTGGCCCTTGCCTGCATTGTATTACACAATGTTTGCACAGAATCCAATGATAGAATCCTAGTTGATTTAGACCTTACAAACGATAAATTCACAAGATCTCGAAGGTGCGAGTTCAAATCCCGCTCGAGTCAACTTTTTCAGTTGACTTCAGCAGTGTAGGTTAATTGTGAATTTATCGTTTCATAATACCGTGAGGATGGTTGTGAAATAGAATTAGGCCTTACAGTTGACCCGGTTTCCCACAAACGACGAAACAGAGAAAGGATTAGAGAACTGTTAAAAGTGAGGGTTGCAGATAATTCTTCACAAGCAAAAAAAATCAGAGATGCTTTGAAGAAAAAAATGTGGAATGAGAAACAGGGGCATGGTGTCATTTGATCTATGTGCTGCAGTACATGTTGCACATATAGCAGCGTGCCACCACTTTGGTATCCAAAATATTTTAAGATACTTTCATTACATACAAACTTAGATTGTTTAAAATGCAGGCATTCAAATGATTAATACATGTGTGGCATACTGTAAAATTATAACACACTTGCATGAAAATGTTATTGTGTTTTGAACTTGTCTACCATACAAATTAAAAATGAATGTTGTAGTCTCTGGCTGTTGCTACGTAAAAGGTTAACCAAGTAATAAGAAATTGTACATTGACATGGTTGTAGAAAAACCTGGCATGTAGATCCCATTGAAATTTTCATAGATAAATAAGAAAACAGTTTGTATTTTGTTCTTAAAATAAACATAAAAAACATTTGGTATTTATTTCCATGTAAACTCAAGCAACAATTTTTAAGAATTACGATTTCAATTACATTACCATTTAATGTAAAGTTGCACCTGCTTAATGATGTTCCTGCAGAACAAAAACCAAGACTTGTGCACATTGAATGAGGTAACTTGATTATCACTTACTTGTTTTCAACAGTTTTTATGTTACTACTAATTATCACAATCGTGGCAATAGAAGTGTTCTAAAAAATGTTGAGTATATGATTCATTTCTTTTTTTCAATGAATTCATTTGAAGAGTTCCTCAAATAATTGACAAAATTCTATGAAAAACTGCCAACTTCCTTTGTTTTGAATTGGGCAAGCACATATGACTGGTCGATTTCTAACTACCAGTTCTATGTGCTTCTCCAATTCAAAACACAGGAAGTCGGCAGTTTTTCATGGGGTTTCATCAGTTGTTTGAGGAACTCATCAAATGACTTGGTTGAAGTTACGAAATAAATTGCTCAACATTTTTCCAAATGCTCTATTTCCACAACTGTGACTGTTGTGTTCTATGTAACTATTCCCTAGGATTCCCTCGGATTAACCATGAACAGAATAAATACGAATCTAATCTTCAAACACCATCTTTTTATTTATCAGCCCCTCTCATATCTGGGCAGCGGCTGTATGCTACTGAGAACTTCACATACGACAGTAACGTGATTTAAAAATAGAATCTATTAAGCAAACACAAAATACAGGGATATACCCATAGGTATGGTAGATGTATTCACAGGAGGATAAATAATGTCTGGCTAATAAAAAATGATAAATATGTCTGGCAGAGAGGGCATTCTGAGCCCTAACAAAAGTTTAAGTCAAATTTAAACGCGTCAAAATTATGAGAGTAAGTTTATCACTCAACAAAATTTCAATATATAGACTTTGGATATATGATGACCAATCTATTATTAACATTTACATTAACAATAGGATAATAATATCAATATGACTGAGATCATAGTTGTTGATAAAGTGGTTCACATTCTGAAGATATTGTGTTGGGATGTGATGGTTTGACCATTGTGATCGTTAGATGTATTATAAGACACTTCATTCGTTTCTGTTGAGTATGGTGGGTATTGGAATGGAACATTATGAAATGAATGAGATGTTATGAAGCTTGAGGAGGGGACTTGTGGATGACTCAGTGGAGGCAAAAACACTTGGTTTTGTGAAAAGTGATCATTGTGACCAGCTGTCATCACACAACAAAGGATTTGAAAGTATTTGATATCCTTGGCTGAGTTGAAGAATGAACTCGGGTGGAGAATAATGATGTTAGTTGCTACTCCGAGTGACGAACCATACCGGACAAGTAGAGAAA
>JBAHVQ010206579.1:0-12552 GCA_036872915.1 Nanipora kamurai
TCATCAAAAGGTTGCAGGATCTGAGATCATGGGCCTGACGAACGTTCGCTGGTCGTATCATTCATTTAGCTGTTAATATTGGAAAATATACTAATATTCGGTGCATATGATAGCCCAAAATGGCTTTCTTGAGGAAATGAGATGGGAATTAAATTTCTTTCTTGTGAAAAAGTTCTTTGAAATGATGGCGAATGGCTTTTGCATCTCTTCCATAGTTAAAAATAACGTATAAAAGCTCTTCCATATCTTACTTCGTTCTAGTTATTTCAAGGATGCTCACGACGTTAACCCTTTAGTGGCCAATTATTTTTACAGGCCTTTTAGGTCAGCTCACTTAGTATACGATTCTGCATGATATTTTCATTAAAGACTGAAAGAGGACCCCAAATAAGCGGCAACTTGACATCTTTACAATCCCACGTGCACTCTGCAGAGACTCTGGCTAAGGTTGGCCAACCCAATTCCTTGTGTCTCTCTCAATATTCCATTTCAAGTCCTCTAGCACCCAGAGCGCATTTAGATGCTCGTCGCTTGACTTTTCTGACTCCTTTATATCCTTTCTTAAATATGGCTACCAAACTGCAACTGCATATTCTAATATCGATCTTACTAGAGACTACTACAGTATAATAACGAAAAATATTTGTTATTTGAAACCACTGTTCTCTTTATTAGTACCACGATTTCATTATCCTTTCTTGCCGCTGTTTGTAACTGAATACCCCACGATAAATCCTTTGATACTAGTACTCCAAGTTCTTTTGACTTTTCCACACCCTTTGTTCTCCGAAGATGTCATTTTGATTTATCGCACTCACGCTTAATTGGCATGGCCGCGCATTTTTGTGTATTAAATTTTATTTGCCAAGTTCTACTCCAGGTTACAAGTGTAAATAAATCTATATGAAGAATGACTATATTGATTGGAGTTTCAATTGTACAAGTTAAAGAAAGTCTGATTTGAGAATTAATCGAATTATTTACGTAAATCAAAAAAAGGATCATCGGAGTAGGTTACTTTGCAAGATACCTGAAAGAACATTCAATTATGATGAATAATTTCCTCTCATTACTACCCTCTGTTGTCTACCTTGAAGAAAATTTCCAAATCATGACATCATTGGTTCATCAATCTCGTATAACTTGAGCTTCAATAGAAACCAATTGTGGGGAACGGAGTAAAAAATCTAAGAATATCATATAAAAAGAGATTTACCTTGTTCCTCGTATTAACCCAGTGGTGGAAACTGTCTAGCAGCTTCGAAAAACATGATTTTTGTTTGGTGAACACACTGTTCCTTAATTCACATTTGTGGCAACGACCAGGGTCCAATTGTTCTGTTACGAACAATCTAACTCAGCTTGCAGATAACGAAACTTGTTCTCATTTTCCTTTCTTGCAAATGGGAGTTATGTTTAAATAAGGAGTCTCAATATAGGCTTTATCTGGAGTCTACCAGGGATCTTACCTGGGCCCGACACCTTGCTAGGTTTAATTTTCAGCAAAGCATTCAGAACACTATATAAGTTATCGAAGTGAAGTTAAATTTAGCGTTGACTAGAATTACATACTTGCAAGTAGCAGTGTCTAGTTGTGTAGGTAATTTTGATAATCCTAGTAAAGTATTTCTTAAGTGTATTGGCTCTTTCACCTTGGTCTGTTAGGACGTCACTATTCGAGGTTTCTATATTAGTAATATTTGCAGTTTTAGAACAATGGCTTTTGCCACCAAGAACGTGGTTTATGTATTACCACCTCTTTCTTGGATTGCTTTTTTTCAGATCAATACAATTTGCAGAACTCAGTCTTTTTTTTTTAAAGGTTTTTATGACTTAGTTTTTTGATGAGATTACGTTGCGTTGTAGAAACGTTATCAAATTATTCAGATTTAGTTTTTGCTGCTTTTGTCTTTACATATTCTGTTTGACTCATCTCATGTCTAATACTGCTAAGTTAACCAGGAAGTATATACACTCCTGACTTTTTAGTGCCGGCACGGGCATAGCTATATACTAAATCAAAAATTGCCTTGAAGCGGTCCAATAAAATAATGCATTTTGTTCGAATCCGAGCAGATTTTGTTTAATTTAAGTTATCAATAAGGCAACTGCTGTTATAGTTTTTAAAGTTTCTGCTTTCAATTACTTTGCTCTATCCATAGGGACGGAGATTTTTAAACGTGCGTAGATGAGACTATGGTCGCCAATTATTGTCGCCTATTCCAAGACGAATTACGCTACATATTTTTTACTTTGTCAGGATGATTTATTGAAATGATGTCTATCAAGGACTTTTGAGTACTAGTGATTCGTGTGGGTTCTATAATATATTATTTTAGTTGAAGTAAATCAAGAGTTTCAATTATCCTTTTTGAATGACTCTATGGATTAATGAGGGAAATGTCATAGTTTACGTCCCTAAAGGCAATCAACTTATCATCTACCGGGTTTAGTACCAAAAGATTATCTTCCAGGCCATCCATGTTCCATACACTCAATGTTAGAATCTGAAAGCCGGTAAATAGAAGTGAATAGAATAGGTTTAACCGTTTGGGATATTATTGAAAATTGGTAATATTGAAAACGTCCCTAGCATAAGCAGCTAAGCCACGCCCCCTCCATGTCTAGATCTCTCTTTTCAGGATAAAATATATCATGATATACTTACTTTATAGTTTAAGATTTTTATCCAACTTATTTCGTTTACATTTTATAAATCAATGGTCTTATTAATCAAATATATCCTTAGCTGGTCAATATATTTAGGAATTGAGGTTGTATTAAGATGAACTATTTGGAATCCATTTGGGCTAGCGTAAATTTCACCGTTGACTTCTGTACTTTCTACATCTTGAAAATAATCAGGTGAAGAACCTAAGTTTAAGTTTGAAGGGACAGAACTAGAATCTGGAAATAAAATTAGACTAAAAATGTATGCCAAATAAATAATACCAGGATATTAAAGTGACAGAAAACTACGTTGTGCTTTGAGGTGAGAGGGCATGAGGGGTCTTGGAAATTACGTGATAGGCCGATTTCCTTTTACGGAATCGCCTTGATCGAGAGCGTCCTTCAGCACATTGCGTCGACAAAGTTTCTCTTCAGAGTTTTCTCGGCTTTTGCAAACGACATTAACCATTTCCCTAGAGGTCGCCTGTCGTTAGGTAGAGTAATAATACAGATGATTGATCCTGCTGGCTGACTTTGATAAATGTGATTTTGATCGCGTAGTCTAAATTGCCTTGGTGAAACTTGACCTCTGTGACAGCGAAAATACTTTTCGCTATTGTAACGTGTTTCGCTATTGTTTCGCTATTGTATACTATTGTAACGTGTTTGGTGTCATAAGGTGAATTTACAAGAGAAGATTTCAAGTGATTTCCGTAGCTTCCATTAACTGACGTCATTTCTCGTTTACATATCAAACAAACCAAAATATTTCTAGAACGGAGTAAAATACTGAAGGGCGAAAAAGCCATTTTGAACCACTTTAAAGATTTTCAAACGAAATAAACTTGATGTTCGATTGAATTCCTTTTTAGTTAGTAAACGCTTACATTTAGTCAACGCAAAGTGACTTTTATGTATTGTCTATTGCTCAATATTCAGTCACATCTGGCCACAGCTCCATGTTACTTAGTCTGAATTCCAACAGAAGATGATGAATTTACAAAGATATCGCCGAACTTATAGTTATCCAACAAATCAAAAGAGTACTTGAGGCTGTCTCTGTAACAAACGAATACCTGGTAAGCCGAAAACCTCTTGACCACTGCCGGGAATGGATTAATTGTTCACCCGAGTTTACTGCCTCTCATCTATTCCAGTTCAATCACATTATAACAGACATATTGTACAGATTTTAAATGCTAAAGTACTGCTGCCGCGACTACGATTAAATAACACTGGTCGAACAAAACACGAAACAGTCATTACTGAATTCGACTGGGCATTCATACGTGTTCATATCTGGAATATCTGTCAACCCTGAGGTATCTGATAAGATAGCGAATTAATATATAAAGTAAGTAGATCGGAGAGTATTACTTACCGCATTCAGCTCTGTCAAAACCAACAAATTCAAACCTGAGATTTCAGAGCTGCTGATATATCCGAAAGCCAGGTCGTGCTTTATTCTTCGGTTGTCATTAACAGTTCTACCATTCAAGACTCGCTGAGAAGGCAGATTTGTCAGGAGGGCGCTCAAATCGCCAGTCTCTTACAAACAGGAAGTTTTTACAAGCTAATTAGCAAACATGGATATTAAATTAAATCGTTAGAAGTAAATAAACAGGTGGAAGACCTCGGAAGCAAGCCAAATAGATTATTCTGGAGACTTCCTTGTGATTAAAGTCAGTAACTCAACTTTGCCCATCGTGAATAACTACGAGACCTTCTTCATTTTTCAGTCAATTATCTCAGCAGATTGTGTGACACGTGGATGCATTATCTGAATTGCAAATCAGTTATAATCTGATAAACATTGTACTGTCACATATCTCTTGAATTGTAAACATAAAAATTGCTAGTAAATTGTGATCTTACAGGTACGTATCATTTATGTTATATTATAGATCTTGGGAATTTGAAGCGCAAACCTAGTCTCTTCTCTTATCGACCACAGGGTACCGTGACTGTTTTAGCAAGAGGCGTGTCGTAACCTGTTGCCTTTTTTACCTTAATAGGGCAACGTTGGTCGGTAAAGACTAACCGTCTAGGTTTTTTTTAAAATTATTTTCGCAGCTGAAATGTCCTGTTAATTGTCAATATTAACATATTAAGTGGCTGACGCCTTACGTAATTAAGAAGAGCAGTCAAACTGTAGACGTTAGTGAGTACAGATCTATAGGCGAGACTGTGATTACACCTTTTATTGTGGAGAACATAAATATTACACGAACCACTCAAGATATTTCCTCCCGATTTTCCGTTTTACCGATCAATTTATCGAAATGGTAGTCGTTTAACATGTTTTTCCTGAAGAAATCGTTAGGATAATTATTCGCTGTTTTCGATGTTTTGGAGGCTAACAACTATCTTAACGATTTCTTAAGGGAAAACATGTCAAACGACGACCACACTTGTTCTACACACTAAAAGGTGTAACCACACTCTCGTACTATCCTAACGATTTCTTAGAAAATACTGTTTAAAACCGGTTACACCACTGCACCCAAACACAGAAAATTTGATGACTGGTTTTGCGATTGTTTTATCATATTCAAGAAACCTATTAAGAGAATCTTAGGTAGTTTCAACGTAAAAGTTCCCCAAAAGTTATCCTTAACGTTGGGGCATATCTTTACAAAGCCTAAGGATCGTATTGCTGATTTATGTCACTTCGTGTAACGACTGTTATCAGGACCACATCGCCCAGACTATACGTGAGTTTGGAACCCGTTTCAATGAGTACCGAAAGGCAGCCTTCTTCTCAATAAAAGAAAATTCTGCTTTGTTGGAGATAGATAAAGTCCTCAGTGGTTCTCTGAGGATATAAATACGGACCTCGTTCTCAGAACGATCATCTCTGATGAAGACACTAGACAGGTGTGTCAAAACGTTGAGCCATGAACGGTAGTTTGTAAGCAACGTTCAAAACATTTCAAGCCCGAGAAGCGTGAAACCATGCGTGATTGTTCATCTGGCTTTGTTGGGAAATTGTTCGCTAATGGTTATAATTTTTTCAACTTACATTGACTCAGAGAAATTAGACATATCATAGTTGGTCACATTTATCGTTGAAAAAACGAACAAACGCTTTTTAAAAGAAGATTTTACACAAGAAACAGGTAAAGGTATTTCAATGTGCCAAGTTTTACAACAAATAATTAAGGTTCAGCAATTTTAGCCTTTGACTCCTGAGAATGACGTGGGTTGATTTTTATTCAGCCAGGAGGAATCTCTGGCAGGCTTTAACTCTCTTCTGTTCGATTTTACAAATACCCGTCACCTTTGTACGATGGTGACTGTTGTTAGTTTGACCAATTTCACTTTTCGAATTGGAACTAAATTTGTATCAAAACTTGAGCCTGAAAAGTAGTTTTTCGCACGCGCAATATGTTACTTCCTTGCGCAGCAACAAACCGTGACATGAAGTTTAGCGACATTTTTTGTATCGATTTTTCAATTTCCTAGGACATTAACGAGTCAGACTAGAAACTTTTGTCAGAAAATCCACTCTTTCGGTTTCTAGAAGCCACTAATCCGAGTACGATCAAAACCTGGTCGAATTTACCTTTTTTCATGCGACTTTGTATTTTTCTTAATCTTTATAGTGACGTTATATTCTGCCCAAATATTCGTAGGTTGCGATTACATGTTTACACCAAGAAGATTAAGTTTACAGTTGAATGAGGGTTAGAGGACTAAATCTCTAGATGTTTGAATTCCGCCCTATAAAACGCTGATAAGAAAGTGGATGGGTGTTACACAGGGACCGCTAAAGCGGGGGTCCGGAAGAGCATACTCCTTGACCTCTAAGAAGTTCTCGGCCCTCGGCCTCGACTTAATCCTCCTGATTTTTTGTGATTTGAAGTTGGAATGTTTGAATAACACAAATGACTTCTATTATCTGGAATGATGTTTTTGACTGTTATCGAAATGTTGTTAAAAAATCAGGGAGTGACCTTTGGTACTTTACTTTTTGACCCCCCCGCCACTTACAAAATATTGCTCCATGGTCCCTGGTTCGATACGTTGAAAAACAAAAAAGGTAGATATTTGCCTGTGAAGATCTACTTAATTAGCCCTCAGAATTTTTTCATCTTAGTCACCTGGTATGCCTGACGTACCATAAATCCTCCCCTGAGTCACCATCTATAGCAGCAGATGAAAACCTATTTAGAGTAATTACGTCAGGTTCATTCCACTGCAACTAAGTCTAGATTGGAGGAACGTTTTAAATCAAGATTTGTAGAGTTAATAGTGAACGGTCCCTTATCGTCATTTAAACAATAGGTACGCCTAGACGTACATGTATCTATGCATTATGACTTGGTATATCTACGACGGGTATGTGTGTAATATGTACTGCAGCTGTAAAATTCATAAAATCTCATAAAATGCGGATAAAATAGACTGTTGGAACACTAATTTCTGGCAAAATTTTGCTTGCTAAGGTAAGGTTAAAACTTCTGGTTTGAATTTAAGCATTTATTAAAATCGTAAAATAAGATTCGGGCAATTTGAAAATTTTGTTGAACACCCTTCTTCAGTTAAAGCGGGTAATCCCTGTCCCTGCATGTGATCAAGTTGTTTTGACTTGTAATATCGACGAGGTCCATGTGAGTACAAAAAGCAGTAGACCAATTGGATTAATACCAACATACAAAAAATCATGTTTGCTTGCGCATGAAAAAGGCACTTCGGATTATTCTCTTTTTTTGATACAATGAAATGAAGACATGACAAGAAGGTATTTTTGAATATATAGAAAGGTTTGACTTAGTTATCCAACTTACAGCTACCACATTGAGCTTTGAACTTGTTTTCAGATAACATCCCAGTGGGCAAAACGACGTCGAAACGAAGTTGATTGGAGGTTGAAAACGCAAATCGAATCGACGTTGTGCTACCGACGTCGATATGTCAGAAAAATGCCGTTATAACGTCGAAAGAAGGCCGAAAATGCAAACCGAATTGACGTTGGGTTATTGACGTCAGTACGAAGTGGACAAACGACGTTGAAAAGTAGTCACAACAAGGTCGAAAATTTGAGGTATTTTATTGTTATTCGAGAGGTTGCTTCGGCAATTTTTCATGCCGATAATCATAAGTTAACAAACAACAATTTTTATTTCAACAAGATGATATAGCGCTATATATCCTGTTATCATTGTTCATAAAATTGTCAAAAGAAATTTGACTAAGCCAACAAAGATCTCATTAGGAACTCACTGTTCTTTAGTCGATCGTACAATCATTGAAGCCCATTAGTCTCATCCAAGGGAATATGAAGTCTTGAGCTGGGGCTAAGCATGATTATGCATTAGCTCGTTTCAGCATTTCCAAGGTCATTAGTTGACCTTTGCGCAACATGTGCTACACTATCCCTCTCTAGGAAAAAGACACATCCATGTGTCGAACTTAAAAGTTACTTCAACGAAATTTGTGAATCTATAAATATAACTACAGTTATAACAATACCAACGATCTTAATCGTATTCTTCGGTCGTAGTTAGTTTTCTGACGTCGCTAGGCTGCTGCCAAGTTGGCTCTAACTACTTCGAACAATTTCTCCAAATGTGCTCGAAGCCGCTGCGCATATTTCGTTGTATCAGTGGATTTGTCGTCTGGGGTTCTACCACACATCATGTCGACAGGCAGTGTAACGTCACGCCCAAACATGAGCAAAAACGGGGTAAACTTGGTAGACTCTTGAATACTGGAACGGTAGGCCGTCATAAGTAGGGGAAGGTACTTATCCGGGTCACGTTTATACGTAATGTACATTGACAACATTGCTTCCAAGGTTCGGTTGAACCGCTCTACCAGCCGGTCAGACTGTGAATGGTAAGGCGTCGCGCGCATTTTTAATACACGCAGCTACTTGCAAACCTCCTGAAACAGTAACGATTCAAAGTTTTTGCCTTGGTTGGAATGGAGGGTTTCAGGCACCCCAAAACGACAAATAAACTCCCTTACCAGTTTACCGGCGACAGACTTTGCCTCTTGGTTCGGGATAGCGTATGTCTCCGCCTACTTAGTGAAATAATCTACAATGTGATGTACTTGTTCCCAGCTTCGGCAAACCGGAAGCGGTTCCATAATGTCAACAGCAGCCCGGTGTAAGGGTTAGCCAACTTTGCTAGTTTCCAGGAACGTTTTGGCTGGTGTCTGGGGGACTTCCGCCGGGCACATCTTGGACATTCAGCGCACCACTCTTCCACGTCACGTTGTAGGCCAATCCAGTAGAACCGTTCTGTTGCCTTGTCCACCGGTTTTTTTTTACTGCAAGCTGACCGGCCGTTGGCGCGTCGTGAATCTCCGTTTAAACGTCGTGGACCATAGCTCATAGTACCACTAGTTGTAGACGAGACTGTTTTCCATTATTGGTCTCCCGATGTCGGTGAAGAATGCCATCCTTTACCTCCAGTCATTCAAACTGACTCCAGAGGTTTCTGACATCGCTACCAGTACCAAGGATCTCGACCTTCTGGGGTTTTCTAGTCCCTTTCCCTTTCCATTCCAGAGTGTGTTTTAGGACGGGACCATCTCCCAGGACTGCTCAACGCCAAGGGAATTGACTTGGGTCGGCCGGCTGTTTGCTTCCTTCGCACACTTCGTGGCACTGATCCACCGTAGGGAGCCTGGACATCGCGTCTGCGTTGCCGTGTTTCTTACCGGACCAATGTAGAACTCGAAACTCGTACCCTCCCAATAGTTCTAGCCACCTTGCGATTTGACCCTCGGGTTCCTTGAAGCTGTGCACCATCTAAGAGCATGATGGTCTGTTCGGACGACGAAAGGTTGGCCAACAAAGTACACCAGTGACAACAGCTCTCGTCGTGTGACACTGTAGTGACGTCTGCTTAGGTTAAGTTACGGCTACCGTAGCTGATAACCCCTTCTTCTTCGTCCTGCCATTGGGATATAACGGCACCAATACCGACATCGCTGGCATCGGTATCCACAATAAACTGTTCGTTAAATCTTGGGTATGACAATACTGGCACAGTTACCCACTGCTGTTTCAGTTCACTGAAAGCTTCTTCTCAGCTGTCATTCCGCTGGAAGGGCACACCTCTTTCCGTCAAACTGTATATAACGGTGCTGCAGTCCTAGAAAAGCTTTGGATAAATCGTCGGTAGTACGATGTCAGACCGAGAAAACAGCGAGGCTGTGCCACATCGACGGGGTCAGCCAGTCGTTTACGGCTCTCACCTTCTCAGGATCTGTACGAGACCTTTCTTGAAGATGACGTGACCCAGATAGGGGACTTCCTGGACAGTTCTCTTTCTTCAGTTCCAGTTCCGCGTCTCGAAGTCGTTGAAGGATTTCCGGAAGCCGCGACAAGTGTTCCGTGAACGTCTTTCCGAATACAATAACGTCATCTAGGTACACCAAGCACGACTGCCACTGCAGCCCTGAGAAGACCACTTCCATTAGTCTCTATAAAGTCGCTGGGGTGTTGGACAAACTGAAAGGCATTACTTGGAATTGGTACAGGCCATGGCTGGCCCAAGGACTGTTGGATGGTTTTATAATATTTTCTTTGAGCATTGATTCCGACGTGCTGTCGAACTTCCTGCCTACGGTGCCCTGGAATCCGCCGCGGAGCTTGTCTAATTGGTATCGCTTGACCAGTTTTGATACCATGACGAATGAGAGATGTCCGCCCGAGATCGACGGAACCAGACGACACTACATCGGAAAATTCGTCCAGTAACTTTTCCGTCTCCATCCTCTCTGAGCCTGTAAAGTCATTGTTGTCTAGTTGGAAGAGGCGCGCAACCCGCTTACTTGACGTTTGTCGCCGTTGGTTTTGAACGGAGCTGACTGTGGGCCTTTCACATCGGTTGGCTATGGGTTGACTGGGGTATGCCATTGGTGTGAACAAGCCAATCGTTGCGTCCCTGTAGACCGTCATTGGCTTTGTGGATGGGTTCAGGGACCGCATTGGTATGACTTAGTCTGTTGGGCGGCATACTGCTCGCGCCATCATGAGCTCGTACTTCTAAAGCATTCTGGGTCTGGGTTCCACTAACCCCACCAGTCCAGAGGAACTTTTCTACGCTTCGACTTTGGCCGGTACAACCATCTCGTGATTTCCTGTTGCAACGACCGTCTCTGCCATGCTCACACGGCACACCCTAACTCGTTCCTCACCAGACACGACCGCAGCACATCTCCCATTTACTCAAACATCTCTTTCTTGAAATCGATATAACAACCATATCGTTTCAAGAAATCAGTCCCAATCAAACAGTCCTATTTGATATCCTGAGCAACCAATACCTCAGGAACGACCTCTGCCCCTGCAACATTCACTTCAAAGGGAGTGCCCGTGATGACTGACTCGTCGACTGCAGTAAGTTTAGGTTTCCACTGGTAGGGAGTGGCTTCGTAGACTTGTTTGTGCACCGGTGTTGCAAATGAGCCTGAGTCGATTAATATTTTCGATGCAATTCCGGAACTTCGGACTTCTGTGCTTTATTGGAACTGTGTTGGACGGTTCTTGGCTTCCTTTGGGAAGGCTCAGTCTGAATTTCTTGGGTCCTTTCTTCACTACGATCTTTTACACTTCGATCCTCTACGTTGGTCGGGAACCGTTGATCTGGTTCTGTTTCTGGTGGTCACGCTTTCCGAGGCAGTCAGCTCACAAATGAGCAGGTTTCCGGGTTCCAACACTCAGTCCCCTTTATTTTTCTAGGCGAGCGCAGTCTACTAAACTCCGTATCACGACTAGAACGCCCCCACCAATATTCATTTCCTTGAGTGCCCCTAAAACCTCTTTCATTACTTCCCTATTTTGCCGCACGACATCAACTAACGCGTCGTTCGGCGCTACTGTTGTCACATCTCGGGAATCCGGTGTTGTTGCAGGACCAAGAAAACTGCCGACACGACGCGATTCAGCCTCTTTCATCACTTCAATCTGGATAGTACGACTTACCGCATCGTCAATTTTCATAGGATCTTTTTGTTTTATCCCAAGTCGCATTTCTTCTCATTTCTCTGCTGAAGTGCTTATGCAATTTTTTGGCGTGTTCCTACTTTGCTATCATTTCTGGCAACTAGTGAACAGTTTTTTCTTCCGGTCACACTTAAAAAAACCCAACTGTAGCGTTAAAAAAACATGTGAAGATAAACTTCAGTGCAAGTTCGACCCATGTAGTTAGTTTCAGGGTGTTACAAGGATCATAAAAACGTAAAAAATCCACAGACTGTAAAGGCACTTAATAGATTTGGAAATACAGCTTAGATTAAGAACTAAACAAATAAAAAAAAAGTCCGGACATAAACGGACATCAAACTGATTTAGTCAGATGTTTGAAGGGTACGAAACAAACATATCAATAGAAGAAATGCCGCTCGTAACTAGTTAACGTCTCCCACAAAATTATTCTCCTTCGCATCATTATTCTCCTTCTAATCATAAACATATTAATCTCCTATCTTTCTTTGGGAATATATGGAAGAAACATAAAATCGTCCGAATACTTTTCCAAATAATGCGGTTTTTGCGATCCAAGTCCGGTTTTTGCAATTGTGCTCGTTGTTGACTAGCTGAGTTTACTGGCTGTCAACATTGCGAAAGCAGACATGCTCACTAGAAAAATGAGGACACGTTGTACCCCGAGTTACTTTTCTGCTCAGTTTCTATTCTGTGATGCAACCCCATGAATTTGACTGTGCTACTTAAATTTTGACTAGTGCATGACTAGTGTACAGCAATTAGATTAACGTCGATAAGTCAATAGCAGCGATATTTGACGAGTTTCTTTTGACATCACTAATTGCCTAGCCAATCAAACAACCCTCGAAATTCAAGTATTTTTGCCTCGGCAAATAATTGCCGACGTGTTTCCGCTAATTTTCGAGTTTGCCTCG
>JBAHVQ010206590.1:0-12551 GCA_036872915.1 Nanipora kamurai
GACATTTTTTAGAGAATTTTTTGAGGCTTTCAAAAATGTCAAAAAATCGCAAAAAACCATGGGTTAACCCCTTTCCTTCTTTTGGGTGAAATTTTTCAAATTTTTTAGAGAATTTTTTAAGGCTTCAAAAAATATCAAAAAGTAGAAAAAAGCATGGGTTAACCCCTTTAATTTTTTTGGGTGAAATTTTTGACATTTTTTAGAGAAATTTTAAGGACTCAAAAAATGTCAAAAAATGGAAAAAAACCCATGAGTTAACGCCTTTACTTTTTTTGGGTGAAATTTTTGACATTTTTTAGAGAATTTTTTGAGGCTTTCAAAAATGTCCAAAAATCTTAAAAAACCATGGGTTAACCCCTTTACTTTTTTAGATGAAATTTATCAAATTTTTTAGAGAATTTTTTAAGGCATTAAAAAATGTCAAGAAATCGCAAAAAACCATAGGTTAACCCCTTTACTTTTTTTGAGTGAGATTTTTGACATTTTGGGAGTATTTTTTATCGCTTTAATGGGTTAACCGATGGTTTTTGACCATTTTTCCACTATTTTGAAAGTTTCTGAATTATTAGGAAATATGAAATTAAAGCTAAAATAAAGAGTTTTCAAGGTGATTGTAATCTTTCTAGAGTAAAATTAGCATAAAATATCGGGGGTGAAAAATTTAATGAAAAAGTTAAGGGATTAACCTATGGTTTTTGACCATTTTTCCACTATTTTGAAAGTTTCTAAATTATTAGAAAATATGAAATTAAAGCTAAAATAAAGAGTTTTCGAAATGATTTTGATTTTTCTAGAGTAAAATTAGCATAAAATTTGGAGAGTGAAAAATTTGATGAAAAAGTTAAGGGGTTACCCAAGGTTTTTGACCATTTTTCCACTATTTTGAAAGTTTCTAAATTATTAGTAAACATGAAATTCAAGCTAAAATAAAGGGTTTTCAAAGTGATTTTGATCTTTCTAGAGTAAAATTAACATAAAATTTCGAGAGTGAAAAATTTGATGAAAAAGTTGAGGACTTAACCCATGGTTTTTGACCATTTTTCCACTATTTTGAAAGTTTCTAAATTATTAGGAAATATGAAATTAAAGCTAAAATAAAGAGTTTTCAAAGTGATTTTGATCTTTCTAGAGTAAAATTAGCATCAAATATCGGGGGTGAAAAATTTGATGAAAAAGTTAAGGGGTTAACCCATGGTTTTTGACGATTTTTCCAGTCTTTTGGAAGTTTCTAAATTACTTGAAAATATTAAATTGGAGCTAAAATAATGGGTTTTCAAAGTGATTTTGACCTTTCTAGAGTAAAATTAGCATAAAATTTCTAGGGTGAAAATTTTGAGTGAAAAGTTAAGGGGTTAACCCAGGCTTTTTGACGATTTTTCCATACTTGAAAGTTTCTAGATTGTTTGAAAATATGAAAGTTGAGCAAAAGTAAAAGGCTTTAGAAGTGATTTGGATGCCTGCTTAGAAAAATTAGTAAAAAATTTGGAGGGTAGAAATTTTGTAAAAAAGCAAAAGGTTAACCAATTTTGTAAAAAGTTTTCGGAACATTCGAAACTTTCGAGACGAAATAATAAAATTAAAATTTAGAGTTGAAATTAAAAAGTGTTCTGATTATACTTAAAGAAAGACACTGTTTCTTTTATTTTCCTTTATTTTTAAAATATAATAAATTAAATAAAAGTTAATGAAATTAAAATTAATAGTGTGATGTTTAAAGTTATAAATGATAATTAAAATTATTAAAATAAAACTAAAAGATAACTATTTGATTATTTTTTAATTAATTTACTTTTATTTTTAAAATTATTTTAATTTTTTCTTTATTTTATTTACTTTTTGAAATACAATGTATTAATGTAAAAGAAAAGAAAATTATAAAAATACAATAAAAATAAATTATTTTTATTCTATTTTGGTCATATTAATTTTATTTTTAAACTGAAATATATTAAAATAAAAATATTATAAATTCCAATATTGTTTGTAATTTTAGTTTTTCTTTTGTCAGTTTCATTTCCATTGTATTTTATTTTTATTTTATTTCTGTTTTATTTCTGAAATAAAATAAATAGAAATAATAGAGAAATAATACACATATTGTTGCATTATATATAAATTAAATATATATTTACTTCATTTAATTTTAATTTTAGAAAATAGTTTTATGATATTTCAATTTTTGTTATTTTTAGTTTTAAAATAAAATATATTAAAGAATAAATAAAATTAACAAAATTATTTTTTTCATAATTTATTTTATTTAGTTTTGATTTTTATTTTATTTCCATGTTATTTCACTTTATTTTCAAAATAAAACAACTTAAAATAAATTTTCTTTTAAATTTTTTTTATTCTAATAATTTTTATTTAGTTACTTTTGTTGATTATTTTATTTTTATTGTTAAAATAAAAACAAAATAAAATAATTATTTACATTTTATTCTTAATTTTTTTCTATTTGACTTCTTTTTTATTTTATTTTATTTTTAAAAGATAATAAATTAAAAACAAAATAACATAAAAATAATTTATTTATTTTATTTTATTTTAGTTCCCTTTGATTCATCTTATTTTTAGTTTTAAAATAAAATATTTTAAAGGGACAAGAAAATCAAAAGAAAAAATATTTTTATTCTGTTTTTAATTTATTTTATTTTATTTCTATTTTATTTCCAAAATAAAATACATCAAAATGAATATAAAATAAAAATAAATTAAAAATAACAAAATTAATTTATCTTTGTGTTTTATTTTATTTTGGTTCATCTTATGTTTAGTTTAATAAAATAAATTTTTGTTTTGTTTTTAATTTATTTTATTTTTATATTTATCTAATTTCTATGTTATATCATTATATTTTTAAAGTAAAATAAATCAAAATAAAATTAATTTGTTTTCATTGTAGTTGATCTTCAGTATTCCTTCTGGAGTATCCCTTCTGGTATTATTGCTGTTGCTATTATTATTGTTTTAATAATATTGCTTTCGACTATCTGTTCAGACGTTTGTGTACTCTAAAAACATTATTCAAAATGTTGCTATTCCGTAAAGCTTTTAGTACTTAATACTATTCCTATCATTTGTACAGCCATACAGTAACGAGGCCTGGAGAATGTCCTTGGCACTTAAGCCATTCCTTTGACCGATCTTTGCACCATGTTCTTTTGGAATAACTGTTGGTTCACGAGATTTTTTGCCAAATATTTTTCGAGGGTAATGCATTATTGAACCATAATCATACGGAACATCTTTGGAGTCGACTATTGAACGCGAAAATTTTACAAAATTCAAACGGTAACCTAGAAAGGAATGAGAAACGTGGATGAGATAATGTTTTAGAAGACGTGCATGTGAGAGTTTAGAGTTGTCACGGACGATCGATATTTGGCTGTTCGTCAAGTCTGCCTTCCTCAGAAAAAACGCAACAGTTAGGGTGTCGCACCGGTCAATAAAAGTTTGCGGAAGAAAGAAACACTTAAAAAAATGTGACGCAAAATTCTTAAATAAAAAAGGCAAAGCTGTTTCTGAGTGCGAAGCTTTTGCCTTCTGTCGTGCAGTTGTTGTAGCCTGTTTTTAAACATTTAGTTAAACAAAGAATTTAATTACTATCGCGAGCTTTATTGGCCTTCCATACATGAAAATTTGGCCCACCTTTTAAAACATTGTTCCACTTTATGTCGACGAACTTATCCCTGTCTGGGCGCGACTGTTCGTGGAAAAATCCAACGGCGTGCCCAATTTCATGAATTATGTTCCCAACCCGACACCGATGGTGCTGATTACCAACAGTAATATCTTGTTTGCCACCAATGCGTCCGACGTACGAGGAACATCTGAGGGGGAAAATAGTTGTTGGAAATGGATGTTACATCGCTCTACCGTTTCCAAAATCAATTGTTTACCTGTAAAACCAAGAACTATAAATTCTTTATATGAAAATATTTCTGTTCATGTCTTACCCATCACCCTCCTCGAATTGGACGTAATCCTTTTCATTGCTTCGTTTTTTAAATCGCAGGCAAGTTTTCTTTTCCCAGTGGTCAATGGCTTCCTTAACTATTTGCCTTCTTCGATCACCTAATGTTCAAAACAATATGACGTAAGTTTTATGGTATCAAATCGTTGAGGACTTGGATGGCAACAAAATAAAGTTGCTTAGCCTACTACTTGGAAAGTTTTCTGCGTTTGGGAAAATAACATATATAGGTTGAAAAATTGAAACCGTGACGATTAAAGAGTTGTAAAAGCATGACGAAAACAACGCAGTCAAAACTCCTTAAATGTAATCAAGCGGCTTTCGTTGAGTTGTTTTCTTTCATCAGTTCCATCAGTTTTCATCAGACAGTTGTGATTTACATTCAACCTTATCTTCTCTAAAACCAAATCGCCAAAATTATATCTTTCGTATCACAAACGGTTTCCTCGCTTATGTCCAACATTTCGGGTTCTCGTGATTAATTCTTTGCTCACGAGTAACGATCCTAACTTTTGTTTTTTTTACTTTCTTGGACTTGGGGATGCTTATAAAGCGCTTGTGAGGGAAGCTTCCCTCCTGCACTCCCATGGGAAAATCCCGAATTGAAAGGGAATACAAAGTGAACCTTCCGTAACACTGCGGCCAAATGTTACACGTAGGCGTGGTTCTCTAACCCGTAGCTTAGAAAAGCGCGAGAGGGACACAATTTACGTTAGAACTGAGAAAACATGGGTCAGCCCATGAAGAATAGGTTGGATCGATCACGATCAGGAAAGGAACAAAGAGTGTAGAGTTATGATATATTTCAACATGTACCAACCGACTTTCCGTTCAATAGTAAAAGGCACAACACCATTTTCCCAAGTTCTTTCAACATCCTTTATCAATGCTCGGGCATCCGCTTGATCATGAAAGGTTGATGAATGGTGGTAAAGTAAGTGATTAATTTTCTCCATTTGGTCACTTGTTGTCAGTATGTCGCCTTGGAAATAATGTTTACCTAAATTTTCCTCCTCTGAGAAAGATAAAAGAAAGCTCACATTAATCCTTTTGCTAGCCGTCTTTGGAAGATGTCTTCCCTTGACCATGACAATCATTGGTCAAAGTAACAGCATGATCACTTTGCATTCCTTCGTTTTCTAAGGACGTTTATACGACAAATTTTACAAAGAGTTAAGGGAGACGAGAGGAAAATCTGAAATTCCTTTATATCTTCCTTATGTTCTTTTACATGTTCCTCTTTCTCTTCCTTCTCATCCTCTCTGTTTTCCTTATCTTTCTCCTTGTCTTCCCTACCTTCCTTTTTATCTTGACTCATCGTCTTTCGCTCCCCCAAATCTTCTCCTTCCTAACCTTACTTATCAAAATCCCTACACTCCGTATCTTCATCCTTAACGCGCTTTGGGAGGTAATTCAGGGCGCTTAGGAGGTTGATTGGTGGTCCTTGGAGGATGACTTTCTCAAGGCAATCGTCTACCTTTTAAGCCTTCGTCAAACGGCACATGATAATCAATGACAGTTAAAGAGCTCCTTTCCCCCAAAACTATCATCAACTATTATCGGTGCGTGGTCAAAGGAGACAAACTATCGTCGACTATCATGGTAAATTTAAACACGCTTAAAGCGAATGATAGTCGATGATAGTGCATGATTTTTAGTGGTCCAACGGTAGCGAGAATTTCAAAACTATCATGGACTATCATGCGCCGTTTAACCAAGGCTTTAGAATTTTCCATGCAGGCGGAATGTTTTGTTTATCTTTAAAATTAACTCGACTTTAGAGCTCATTGACCTTAATTTCCGAGAGACCGAATCTTCCACACGAACGGAATTTGACATATTGTCTTTTCTAATTAGTTCCAACTAACAACATAGAAGACAGAAGACATAGAAGAAAAATTCAGCCAGTGAATTGAATTCGGTCTAAAAGTAGTGATTAGGTTTTACTGTATTAATGCACAATTTATCCCGTGACTAAATTTATCCTTTACCTTTTGAGATACCATCATAGTTATCATCATTATTGTAATCATCATTATTCATTTCATGACCTTCCCTCAAACTATCTTCTGAATATTCTCGAAGATTTGCCAATTGCTGATTTTTCGACGAATGACTTGAGTATGAGCCTTTTAAACTATGACCTTTGACAAACAGAGATGTTTCAGTCGTTAAATGTTCAATGTTAAAGTCCGAAATGTTAGGTCTAGTTTAAGTAATATTAGTTTTCGAACCGAACACTTGGATAGAATCAACCGAGACCGACAGAATTCCCAAACGTTGTTTAAAAAGGCTCACGTCTGTGAAGTGTCAGTACAGTGCAAAAAAAGAAAAACAAAACAAATAAAACAAATTATATCCCGGGATATCCTCACGGGTCAAAATACATCCCCCAATTTTCTCAATTGCGAAAAGACTAAGTGAAGGAAATCAAAGTGGAAGTGTTAACACAACAAATTGACATTAGTCGGTCTTTTATTCTAAAGGACATCAATTAATCTAAGTTCATTTTATAAAAATCAAAATCTTTGTCGAAAAAACTAGATCTAAAAAATACATTCCAGCTATGAGCGCAACCAAACAATTCTTTTTTTTTCAAAAAGATGCAGCGTTGTTTATAAAGAATATTTTAAGGCATTAAAGATATCTTTAATGGAAAGTTATTGGAAATCCACTTTCCGAACGGTTTTGTGGTAGCAAAATTTCCGGTACGTGCAGGACTGGGACTTTTTTTTAAATTTTCCTCCCATTCAGGAATTCTGAATACGCCCGAAGTTACAACTGTAATGACCTTTTCTGCCGTGTGAGATACAGTACCTCTTACACTGAGAATGCAAAGGAAAAAGAAAAAAATTGTTCTATAGCACTGCATCGCTGTTTTCTTGCTTCTCCACCTAAATACAGATAAAGTAGTATTAATTCTAAAATAGGTTTTGGAAGGGTAAGGTTGTGTGTATATTGTTGAGGGAGCTCTAGAGATCCTGACTACTTTAGACACAGAAGTTGTAATGATAATTATTATAACAGCAACAACACCACCAACATCAACGAAAATAATATCAACATCAACTACCATAGCAGCAGGAAGAACAGTTCTATTTCAGAATCATCCTCAGGGTAATATGAAATGATAAATTCACAATTAACCTACACTGCTGAAGTCAACCGAAAAAGTTGACTCAAATGGGATGTGAACTCGCACCTTTAATCCCGCTCGAGTCAACTTTTTCACTTGAGTTCAGCAGTGTAGGCTAATTGTGAATTTATCATCTCATATAACCGTAAGGATTATTCTGAAATAGAATTGAAACACTGCACATCCATCCTCATGGATAGCGTTAAGTTGTCGCGAGAATATCTCGTGCACTTAAGTTGGATAATAACTCGCCTCCAATCCCTGTAGGCTCGATAGCTCAACAAGTAGAGCGGTGGACCGGATTGCCGAAGGTGCGAGTTCAAATCCTGCTCAAATCAACTTTTTCAGTTGACTTCAGCAGTGCAGGTTAATTGTGAATTTATCAGGAAGAACAGTAACAATACAAATACAAACAACAACAAACAGCACAATAAACAACAACAGCAAAAGCAGCAACAACAGTAACAATCTCAACCACAACAACAGTAAACACGACAACAACAGAAACAATAGTCACAACATCAACCACAACAACAGTAAACACGACAACAACAGAAACAATAGTCACAACATCAACTACAACAACAGTAAACACGACAACAACAGCAACAGTAGTCACAACATCAACTATAACAATAGTAAACACGACAACAACAGTAACAACATCAACTACAACAACAGTAAACACGACAACAACAGCAACAATAGTCACAACATCAACTACAACAACAGTAAACACGACAACAAAAGCAACAACAGTAACAACATCAACTACAACAACAGTAAACACGACAACAACAGAAACAACATCAACTACAACAACAATAAAAACGACAACGACCGCAGTAACAACAGCAACAATAACAACAGTGGCAGCAGTAATAAGGACAAAGAAAAAGCTTGCTGGGAACGGGAAAACGATAATTGAGAAAAGGCAAGATTACACAAAGCTAACATTTTTTTTTTCTTCTTCTGCAAAACTAAAACATTTGAATGAATATGGGTAGAATTTTGTATTTAGTCCAAGTGAGTTTCATTGCGATAATCAGACATTCCATTTCTTTGATGAATCAAGCATTTCATAAGAGGAATTATTCCTTTCACGTATGAAAAAAAAAATTCGTACGTGAAGTTAATTTGAATTTCATGTACGAAAAATATATCTTTTATATGCCAATGTTTTACACGTGAAATCATAAATTTTCATCCGAATCACATGCTTCTTGATGCATGTTTTCCGATTCCACGAGTAAAATTTTTTTTTAAATCTGTTAGGTATAGGAAATTTCAGTAAAGACAGTCCAAAGAATACCGTGTGAGACAGCTACAAGGTCTATCAGGCAATCCCAGAACTACCAGTAATAATCTAATAATTTATGAAGTATGGAGGTGTAATATGCGTGCAAACACTGCGTCACTGCCAGTTCTGTTATATCTAGTACGTAAGCGCTAATTAGTTACGCCCTCCCAAAAGTAGTAACACCTGTCCTTTTCTAGACTGACTGACTAAACTTAATTATGTATCGTGGTAAGTGATGTTTCCACTCCTGGTACAGAAATTGCTTCAATAAGATACAGATAAACATTGTTATCTTCAGGCAGTCATCTTTCAGGCGATATTAAAGTTGTCGCTCTGTACATATACATTCCAGTAGTCACTTCTTTATGTAGGAGTGATAATCTTACAAATAAAGTACAAATTACATATATCAATTATTCAAGATATAATTTGGGTGTTAACAGCTTAGCATTTGTTAGACGTGTCATTGCAATTAAAGATTCACCCCTCAAGCTTTGTTACACCATCGGGCCTACTGAATTTCCTTATTTATTGCGATGAAAGATATTTACGGAAGGTGCCTTTCAAATGTAAATTCCAGTCGTTAGACTCCACCTAACGATTTCTTAAGCAATAGAAAGGAAGCTACATCATTCAGACGATTACTACGGTTGCGCCGATGGAGAAGATCCGCGTGATTCTATTTTACTGAAAACCCACTGACTAACCATCACTTACGATAAATGCATTCAAACTAGACATTTACTTGAAAACTTTAAAATCTATTGCAACAATTCCGCAAGAAATGCTACTAAATATAGCTACCACACTAACCTCTTCAACTCTCTTTCTCACTCTTAGTCCAACAACGCCATGTTTCTAAAGCTTGTCGTTGTTTTACACTTGTTTTCGACTCAAGCTGGTGATTTTTCTCGCTTGACTGGAATGCAGGTTGAAACAAACAGGTTATTTGTTGAGACATGGTAAACTAAATGATAAACTAACAAGTGATAGAAAAAACATTATAAAATAACGAAATGAAGAATTTATCTAATTAATCTCTGATTAAATTAGACACCGAAATTAGCTATACCATACTTAAATAAGCTTCGAACTGAATAGCACATTAACACTCAACCTTGACATAGTGAAATTAAACTGAACCAAGTTGAGTTGAATTGAGTGGGACATTCAAAATCGATATTGCTGTTATCCGCCTAAATGAGCTATTGTTCGGCGCTTTCTTTTTCCTTTCTTTCTTTCTTTCTTTCTTTCTTTCTTTCTTCTTTTTAGCATTGTTATCAGTATCGTTACCATGAACTTTACCTTGAATTCGGGATAATCATAAAATTGAGGAGTCAACGGAGAGCAAACAGTTGTCCAATTTAAATCCTCTTTCTGGTGTACTCAGAAACATTTTCTAAGTTTTGTGTTTCACAAACACTCGCATATCTTTAATCATAACTCTAAGGTCGTACAGGCACAAACGTTACTATTACGTTACGTTACGTTACGTTACGTCACAGTCGTTAAGCAGATTTTCTTTTGCAAGCGGCTTCGTAGAGTAGATTATTAATTTGTAGTTGCCTGGTTTCTCGTACAATCTGGAAAATTTGTTTGGAAAAACAGGCAGAAAAACACGCAAAAGCAATCGTGAGTTTTTTACGGAGCAGCTCAAATAACACTCTACGGACTCATGCCATTGTGGCAGTCTTGGAAAAAACTCACTCTAGCGTGTTTTTTTCTAAATTGCACTCGAAACCATGGTATTACCTGTAGATCGTTTGCAACTACCTCACCAGATCCAGATCCGACGCCATCTTGGTTGATTTCCAAAATAAAATGTTGGCCAACGTTCCGGTGCCAGTACAGTTTTCGACTCATTGCAAAAAATGTGACAGTCCAGGAAAAGAAAGGTAAAATAAAGTATCGATATGTGGGTTGTACCCTTACGAGACTCAGGAGATGGTTTGTGATCAACTCTACAGATTCAGATGACAATGATACGGCGGCCGTCTTCGTTTCACGTACGTAAAAAGTTAATAAGATTCATTTGTTGAAGTTCAACCAAGATGGCCGCCATGACGTCACGTGCAAAGCTCGTAATCTCAGAAAAACGACTTGGTGAGCTAGGTTGTAGGTTCGTGACAAAGATACATAATAGCACTGGTTGTAACTAATGTCATCTTCAACAATGCAATTTTATAAATGAACTTAAATATGCTTTTATTATTCTTGTTATAAACACGCTTTTATTGTAACATAACCGTTCTGATTCGTAAATCTGATAGAATTACCAAGATTAAGTGAAGGTTTTAAATCAGAAACGAAATAAAAACACTCTGTTCCAACATTGTCTCGGTTTTCAGACACAGGTATGTTTAACTCGTTACCACATAAATAGTACTGTTGACAATTTTAAAATTATGGTAGTAATTTAAAAATTAGTATTTCCGTAAAGTTAATTCTGATTCTGACGTATCACTGTTTGCAATTCAAGCTTAGAAAACAATTCGGCCCTGCTTGATATCACCTCCCAACAATATTTCTAAGACATCTTTTTCTGTTTTGCAGCTAAAAAACAATAATTAAGCTTTTTAATTTGTAATTTATATTTAGTATACATTTATGTTTAATTTAAAAAAGAAAACTTAATTTATAACTAATATAGATGAAGCGAACGAAAGGCTAAGGACCTAAGGAAAGCGGTAAATAAACGAACAATCATTTTACTGAAGAATGGGGCAAATGATAGTAAGACATGAGTGACAATGACTTCGACCACGGCTTTCCAAAAACGATTTCAACTTGTTGCTGTACTCGGAGTTTAAGCGAAAGATGCCTGGTTTTAGATGTAACACGTCCTGTAGTCTTCTGTAAAATGGCGTTGTATTGGTTCTGATACTATGATTACGATGACGTGGGCATGCTGACTAGGGATATTACGTCTGCAACACGTTAACCAGGACCCAATTTTACTTCTTTACATTAGATGATACCTTTTGCAATTTCAACAGGACTATTTATTGTCATATCTCATCACGTTGTACTGCATCATACCAGTCATACGTAGAGCACAACTTACCCCCACAGCCGTACAGTTTCTTTGCTTGTTTCATATCTGCAGCGCTCAGCTCGATCCGCTGTCCTATTTGCGCTGTTTGGTCCGAGGGAATGACCGTCTCGCTCCATGGTTCCTTTCCAAATATCGTACGTGGGTAATGCATGATCGAGCCATAATCGTAAGCAACGTCTCGAGAGTCAATCCAATCTGCAGGAAGCTTTTTAAAATTGATTTCATAACCTACCAGGAGAAGAAACATTAAATCATAGTTTCACATGAAATGGGAAAAATAATTTGTTGAACCGGACATTGCAATTTGATATTGTTAAAGGCTTCTGATCTATCTTGCATGTATTCAAACATTGGTAAAACAAGGACTGAGAATAACTCCGAGCTCCAGGACTCGAGACTGCAACCTTCCGAATGCTAAACAGGCCACTCTAATCATTGAGCCACCATCTAACGACTGGCAGGCTTGCAGTCTGGTTAGTCATTGCTGACAAACTCGCCCCAGGTTTAAATACCAAACCAACTTCCATCGGAGTTTTATTGCTTTAAAGAAGCTCAGTTTAGGGCTTCCGGCCAGCATTTCAGAAGGTTGCGGGTTCGAGTGCCGTATGGAGCTCAGAGTTTTTCTGAGTCCTTGGCTTGCCATAGTTTGAACAGTAAGAAACGTCAAAAGCCTTTAAAAATAATTTCCATAATATTGATTTAACCAGGCACGAGCCCGTCTTCATCAGGCCACCTGAATGCAGGAGCCGAGTAATTTGACCAAATTATTTACGCCTTAACTGTAAACTTGATCCAAACTTGGCTAGTTGTATTGTGGTTGTGACAGGATGTAACGATAAATATGACACTAAGTAATAACAACAACTACAACCACAGCAATTAATATAATACTCATAATAATAATACTCATAATAATAATACTCATAATAATAATACTCATAATAATAATAATAATAATAATAATAATACTCATAATAATAATACTCATAATAATAATAATAATAATAATAATAATAATAATACTCATAATAATAATACTCATAATAATAATACTCATAATAATAATACTCATAATAATAATACT
>JBAHVQ010206601.1:0-12551 GCA_036872915.1 Nanipora kamurai
TGGATGAAACACTCCTAATCTAGGAAAGGATTTTTAAACTTTCTTGTTCAGATATCATACAAATATAGAAAGGTGTTCTCCCAGAAAGTTTGAAGTTAAATCACTTAGCAGGACATACCAAACAAACAAGCCGATTAAATTTTAACCCAGGATTAGCGGTAATCGTCCTTAGAACAACTGGGCCCAGAAGCTTCGAACCTTCGGTTAAAAGCATCTTTCACTTTATTCAGGTATTATTATCGTTGTAAAACGCTCAATTAATATAATAAGCAGCACTTTGTGAACAAATTCTCAAAGCAGCCAGGTGAATAATCAGACATGGTTTCATGCTACTCTGACTTGAAAAGTTTTGAACGTAGCTTACAAAACTGCCGTTTATGACCCATGAACCCGTAGTTTTGTAAGCTACGTTCAAAACTTTTCAAGCCAGAGTAGCGTGAAACCATGTCTAAGTTGCACTTTATTCCCCAATCCGTTGCGAAGATCTTGAAAGTTTTATAAAATAACTTTTATCCCCGTCCAGGACCAATTTGCATTTGACCGTCGTTCGTGTATTGCATGTTCTTCCCGTATAATCTTGCGGTTCATTGGTTCCAGCCAATGAGTGAGTGTATTGAGCCGTGTTTTTGACAAATCAGTGACGACGTTTTTGAAACTGCGATATTTAAAGCCAAATTCACTGACTGTTCTTAGGGTGCGTTAGTGTGCGTCCGATTTACGCTATTCTGGAATAAGAATACCCGAAATAAAGCAGAATATCCGTTCGATTGAACTATTATACTTCCAAAGTGTTCAAAATAACTGTTCCGGAATATATTCTTTTTCCGGAATTGGGTCAATCGAGCACAACCTAAAGTGATCCATTCTTCTTGTAACAGGTAATTATGAGAAATGGTAGAGGTAATATACATATATTATATTCACCCATCTATAATATATTTATCTATATCACGATAGGTATCCGTCTCTTGGTATAAGTTATACACCTCGAGCTCGAGATCTAACCAAGTTTACACCGTCACTCTCGCTGTATAACCTGTACATATATGGTACATACAGCACATACAAATTTCTTCAATCTTTTATTACCAGAATAAAAGTTTGATACTCACAGTTAGATTTATTATTCAACTAGGAAAGTAACTTCACACACATGATTTTTTGGCCAATGTACGAAAGAGCATGAAGCCCATAGAAGCAACAAAAACATGATCTCTAAAAATCACTCTATCACTGGGTATCAAACTCTAGCTTTCTAGAGGAATATTACCGCGATGCAGCATCTTGTTCTGGCCGCGAGATTTCATTAAGTCATAAATTTCAATGTTGGTCTTATTTACTCTAAAGCGTTTGCGACTTGGTATTGTTCTAAAATACTCGGTGATGTACATACATTTGATGCTTTTTTTACTTTTAGACTGAATTATATATGAACATTTAAAGTAATCTTTCTTACGTAGCTTTTCCTTCGCGAAATCCAAAGATTCGACCTAGACGCTTTGTGTGATTTCATACTGATGAGATCGAGATTAAAATCTGCAAAAGTCTTCTTGCTCTTAAAGTTTTTAGTGCTACATGTTGAAGTATTTAGAATGGTTTAAGCATTTATCAGTGACATGGAAATATTTTAGAATTGACATCCAACATTTGTTCACAAATCCCTGTTTTTCAATTTGAAGTAACTCTCACTTCAAGTATTATTGCCTGGCCATGAAAATTCTAATTAAGTTTGCAATCAATCTTCATCAAATCGTCATCCTTTCAATTCTCAAGTATTGATCGGCAGTGGTCTGTCCATATTATCTTGTATATACAATCGAAATCAAAGAAAGGATTACAGCCAGGAAAGTATTCTTTTTTTCTAGGTTTGGCTTACGCAATCGCTCAACTGCAGGTTTAAGTGATCTGCTATAGCGATCTCTTGGTTTATACTGAAAACAAAACGAAAATAAACAATTTTTGTTCACGATACACCCAACTGGACTCATATAATTTTAAGCATAGAGCGTTGCCAGATTTCGGGCTGTGGGTATTGTTTTAACATACCATATGCCGCCATGTTTGTTTTCGGGTTCTTTTTTTTTCCAAGGAAATCCGTCGATTATTTCAACAACTTACACTTCATTGAAATCATTTAAAAAGTAATCCTGATTTATGACCGCTCATTTGTATTCAAGTTGTTACGGACGGCTGTCCGTTAATTTAATATTTCTTCTTTCAGTTTTAAATCTGTTTTTTTACTGGCTATACGAAAGCAAAATTAACGACTCAGAAAAACTGCCCACATATGCTTGCAAATCAAATATTCGTATCCTCTATTTCCTTTACCCGATTTGAATTTAAGCAGTAAAATGAAATTCAGATGAATATTCCTTACAATGACGAAAACGGATTACTTACATTAGCTTATAAGATGCTGGAACAAATTTAAGATTTTGTGCCAGTCTGTGTTTAAGTCCGACAAGTTTATCCAAACCTTCCAATCGTTTGAGCACGAAGTGCTAGTTGTTCAGATCTTTGCTTTTCAATGAAAAAACCCACAATATATCTTAAACTATTTTGTTTTATAAGATCGCTTTTTGAGTTCAATGGCGATTTTTTTCCTCTTGAACGTTCATTGAACATAAAGCGCATGTCTCAGAGGTGTTTACTCGACGAAAGGGCAATATCACAGACACGATTCACAAATAACATCCATTCACGTAAATACGTGAGCTTGTGACTAGTTTAAGCTGTTCAAGTTGAATGCTCAGCTCTTCTGAAACTCACCGTGCTCAAGGTGAATCGACAACTCAACAGCGGATTTTGACGTGAAGTCGATAAAAAGGCGTTAGAATTATAACCAACGTAGACTTGGGCACTTCTAGAACTTTGCAGTTGGCTAAGTAAATTTGCGCGGCATCAGATGGTATCTTACTCGAAGTTGCTTACGCATCTTAAATTTTCTTTTAGGCGTTTCTTCAGTAAGAATCGTCTTGTGTAGCTTAATTGTAAATCAAACCATGCACGGATTGCAAACGGTCTTTCGAAAAATTCGATCTTAATTAAATAGCCCACGTATTCCTGGTTTGTGCTTGCTTTTACGAACTGACTGGATTTCATTTCATTAAGAACATGATAAATTAATCGGCGAGGCCATAAGGAGAACATAAAAACAAATATTACCCTTCCTCTTAATTTCAATTCAGCTATATCCACCGTGGTTTATCATTCGTAATTGCTATGTAACCAAACGTTTTAGAAAACAAATTCCCTCTTAAAATTCATAAAACTCACAATTTGGCCCTCGGTTCCCCTATTCTTTAACTTTACACTTAAGTGTACCAGCTTTGATAAACATAATTATCCTCTCTCTACTGCATTTATTTTGTCTTTGGCGGCAAGAGCACTTAGTCGAAATCATTGTCTGTGTTTTGGCCTCCGACTGACTTTATGACACACTGGCGTTCTCTTCAATTATTATTATTCTTGAAAATTGGATGGCTATTTTTTTTTATCTTGATCGCTGTATAGTTTAAAAAGTAACGAATATTTCAAGTAATTTTTTCCTTAAACGAATGATATAATTCGATTCGTTTTAGAATTACGTATATAAAGTTCTAAACCATCTCTGTATGAACTTCGTTGTCCTCTTGTGATAGGTTTATATTCTAATTGCCAACTTGCATGTTTAATTAAACGATAATATTTGTGATATCGATTCCGCAGATGTTGGCCCGACAATTCTTGGTCAAAAATTCATTTCATCGTCGGTAAAATTTCCTGAATTTCAACGCTCGGCGCCTCAAAGAAATTCAGAATTTTAGTTCTACTGAAAGCAGAAGAAATTAGAAAAAAATGATTGACCTCGAGGATTGAAGTAATCTCTGGAAGCATTGTTTCTTTTGAGGAGTTTTTTATTAGTGCTTTCTCTCAGTTGTGTTATTTCATTTCGATATCTTTCTTCCGATTTTCTCAAGGTGTAGAAAAGACGTAAAAAGAAAGCTAAGTTGGGAGACGGTCGGAAATCTCAGTTTTAATATTACGAGATTTCATCGTTAAAGGTGGGACAGTGAACAATAAGAGCCCAAAAGGCCAATAACGCAATGTCGTTTACACCTG
This sequence comes from Nanipora kamurai, assembly GCA_036872915.1. Classification (NCBI taxonomy): domain Eukaryota; kingdom Metazoa; phylum Cnidaria; class Anthozoa; order Scleralcyonacea; family Helioporidae; genus Nanipora; species Nanipora kamurai. The sequence goes on from JBAHVQ010206601.1 coordinate 4,102, forward strand.
TCTGCCCTTCGGATCACGCACGCGCAAAGTGGTTTCCACCCGTTGTTACTATAGAAACCACCTGCCCAGATGTCAAAGAAGTGACGTCTGGTATTGTGCTGATGATTACGATGATAAGTCTCGCAAGGAACATACCATTAGGGATATAAAACGACCGACAGTTGGCCCCTGGCAAGCCGTGGGCTCAGATCACTTGGCTATACGCACCAAATCTGCCTCCGCAATGCCGAAGTCTTTTCTCGTCAAGCAGCAAAGACGCAGCCATCACCTTCCATGTGTTCCACTTCTCAAACCTCTTGATGGTTTAAAACCAGGTAAAAATTTATGTTGTGTTTTTTTTTTACAAACCACATGAATATATGTACGCAGAGGACATGTTATCAAGACTTCCGCAAATGTTGAGATTTCGAAGGTAGTCAAAAGACAATCACTGTTGTCGCAGTGAATTTTCGTAGTTTTTTCTGGAAGGTTTTTCGAGCGGGCAAATGTGGTCCAGCGTTTTGACGGAACCAGAATAGTCGAATGCAAGACATCAGAAGCTCTAATATAACAAATTCTCATTAAGCAATGGAACTACCCGTAAATATCATAGCGGGAGTTTGAATTTGAAGATGAATGTCATTAAGAAATGAAATTCAGATAGACCTTTAACTGCATTTACTCATAACCAACTTTGAACGTTTTTGAGTGTAAAAATGGCAACGTTGCTCTTGACGATACCGTTTCTGCTTCCCCTAATAAGAACACTGTTTCCAGGCGTTCATCTGAGCAGCTACTTTTCTAATCCAATTTTTTAATTCTCGTTTGCATGATAGCAAAAACTTCTCAAGGAAAGGCGGCAGATGGCTTACATGGAAATGTCGAAAACACTCCAGATAGCAAGCTGAGGTTAGAAGAGTCCTTCAAGAAGGGTTTTGACCGCGAAATACCAAACAGGAGCAAGAAATCGGCGTTTACTGATTTCGCATCCTTGCCGAGAAAATCCGTAGCTGTTAATCTCGGTAAGTTACGTGTATTTGAAAGTCCATCGTCATTTCGAGATATCAATTTTTTTTTCCAAGCTTTCGTGCAGGCGGGAATTAAGATTTCGTTCCGTTGTTTGTCGGGTTAAGGATTTCCCGTTGAAAACTTCTAGTGAAGGATTGTCATAATTGTTTGATACGTGAGTTCAATCTGGGTTCGTTTTTGGTGTTTGAACTGAATGCTTAAAGATGAAATCAGAACTTGGAGTGCGAATCTAATCTCGTTTCGCTAAAGATTTCTCGCGATAAGGAACCGCAGGGCGACGCCCTCGTCTCGCATCGAAATCCGAAATGTGTATCACGCAAGACGGCCTTTTTCAATCAAGCGCAAAGATTGGTATCGAGCAGAGGGAGACCGACTCTTTTTTTTTAATTCACGCCTATTTCAAGATCTTGCGCCGAAGTCCACACCAATTTTAGGCAGTTGACAAACAAGTGAGTGATGGAACTTAAAGGAAAAGAATTTTACGTTAAAAGGAACTGTTTTTTTATGTCGTTTTCATTCGATGCGTCTTTTGTTGAAGCTGTCAGATTTCTGCCGCACCCTGGTGAGAAAAACTGGTGGTAATTCAGCACGACATGCAAAGGCCATGAAATGAGTGACGTCTGATGCATGAACCTGAAATTCTTAAGTCAATATTATTATCCAAGATCTATTAATACAAAATCCATTATATATAACATATTACTGCCCTGTTGTCAAGGATTTTGCCAATTACGTCATTTGATTCACTAATAGCTGGCGAAAATTCGATTATGTGGACCGTTTATTCCAGATCTTACTGTTTATTTGCGATTCAATTTTACCTTAGCTAATTTTTTTTATTCCTTTATCGAATTTCCTTTTCAATTTATCGTAATTCGATTTAATTGTGTGTGCTTGAATGCTTTTCTCAGGAAGTTTAATCCTTTTTCGGGTCCATTTCCGGGTTTGAGTTTGTGTATGTGAGGAGAGAGGAAATCTCGACAACATTGATCAATTATTTCTCTTCCTCATTCAATCCCCCTCTGCGAGGCTTTTTTCTTTAAAAACCCTACAATGAATTCAATTATTACGTAAATAAGTTTTAAAGCCAACTCACGTCTGTTTGCGATAAAATTTAGTCCTATCTCAAAAACAATAATTTTTGTCGGAAATTTCGTTACCCGCCATGGTCTGTAGAACAAATAGGTCTATTTGGCTGGCGCCCTCAACACATTAACTGATTTACTTGATAAGAACTTTGATCTAGATTTCTCAAAAAAATTTTTCGTCATCGCAAAGCGAATATGTACACCCCTCAAAGCATCACTCGTGTTTTTACTTTGTATTGTTTACCGGTAAGGAGTATAGTTTTTCTTTTGAAATATCTTAAAATTTTCAACGTGGATCGATACAGTACTTAATGCACATCTATTTTGCCACGTGCAAGAGTTCACAGAAACCCTCGCGAGGTGTCGATATGCTTGCGTGGTCACTTACGGTGTTTGTTCCTTTGCAATTCATTGTTGCGTGACGCGTGTGATGTGCTCTCGTCAAATCCGGTTCGTTGCGGGATGCGACCAAATTGCTGACGCCACCATAAACTTGAATAAACATGAAAACAATGCTGTATGTTTCGGAGTTATGGCAGGCCAAATTTGCAGAAATTTTGCATACTTCGTGCAATTTTAAAAATCTACTATTAGACGAAAAATTTAAAATTCTGTAACGAGAATATTTTGTCTAGGAAAACGATATTTTCTCCGGTTAAATAAAAATGGCATTACAGATTTTTTTATAGTCTGCTACTTGATTCCTTTCGTCCCAAGGAAAATATTCATCTAATGAAAGTTGTAGGTCACTAGGCTTTATTTTGGCCCTAAATTGGTCATTAATAGGGAAAATTAATGCGTATGAGTTGTCATGACAACTGGTTGCCTATTACGATAGGTATGTAAAATTAAAAGAAGATGTATTACTTTATCTATTTTTATGATTGTTTCTTAAGTGTAAATTGGAACACGAAGTATTAGAGTGTCAAATCGTTGAATATTTAACATCTTAAAAAACTGTATTGAGCCACCTTAAGTAAGGAACCATGCAACGAATTTTTGTTACCTTACTGATGGGCCATCAGTGCGATACAGTGGTTGCATGCCATTTGTCGCCTTGATGTATGGAATGATGGCTCAAGACCCCAATCCTTGCTCATGATTTCCTCTCGAATGTTGGAATACGCCTTAAAGACGCTTGTGACTCAATCGTATACATCAGGAAGAACGATCTTATGGGTCAATAAAAGGGAGCTTGAGATCAGTGAAGTCAACTTCAACGTGATGCCCTTTAAATAAATGAATTTTTCCGGCATCCGAACAAAAGTAATGTACACCACATGCTCCAACCAGACTGGAAAACAAATACTCTCCTTTAATGCAGTTGACCTCTAGTGTGACATTGCTCGCTACTTACAAGGCCTTAGTACATTCTCTTTTGCCAAAGAAATAAAACATTATCTACTGTGAGAAGTCTACAGTTAGAAGACTTCAAATTCTTCAGTTAACTTTGCTGTCTTGAGTTCCAGTTCTTTCTTCTTGTTGTCTCTCTTCTCTAAATAATTTTCAAAACTAGCAATTCGGAAACAACACTACTTACTTAGTCCCAAGGCTCAAACCCATATGAACTTCGTTATTGCAGTCTTTCCTTTACTTATTTCAAACTAATAATGTATTTAGCATAAAAATTGTAAATTCCAGAAAATGAGCCATTAAAAGATTCTTTATCAGAGAGAGTATGGTTGTTGTTGAGCTTTCAGAGAAATCGTTTTAGTTGTCCTTCTCTTAATAAAATAAGTAAAACGATTTACCCAAAGCTCAATAACAGCCATACTTTCTCTGATATAGTCTACAATGATATTTGCCCATGGGGCTCTTCACCAGCAACGATTTACCGCCTACTAGAGATTATTATTGCTATTATTATTATTATTATTATTATTATTATCAAGGAAAACAAGGAGAACGAAGAAGTATTCGTCTCAAGGGTATTCTTTACCCACTCGTCGTTCTACATACGCCACTGGTACTGAGAACATTTTTGTATTGAAAGATGACGATAGTTTGGCGGAGGGACAAAAGTCGTAGCTTAAGATTGCATTCTACCTGAGAATAAGTCGTATTAGAAGAACTGGACCGCTTTGAAAGCCACAAGACAACTCACAAGTATCAAATAGTGAAATTAAGAAACCATGGTTTCTTTAAATGATGAAATCTTAAACGACGTTATCGTTGATGTCGTAGATTTTAACTTCCCTGATATCGTAAAGATCAACCTTACCGCCGAGCTGTTAATTGAAATGATTATATTGCCTGTGCAAAGCATTACATAGCCCAAAGATTCCAATCCACCTCCTTTGGTTACTTTGAATTTGAAAATAAAAAAATCTTTGTCCTTTGGTTTGAGCTGCGAACAATAGCTGAACAAAGCCCAAAGAAAGGCCTTACGGATTAGATATTTATTGGTTCAATACAAAGAACAATTTATAGCATAAAAGTAATTAATTTGGCCCTTTTAAGCCTTGTTTACCAGACAAATACTTAGTGTTTGTTGACAGAAGTTGATAGACGTGCAGTAACTTAAGATCAATTACAGTGGAAAGATTGATGGGATTCTGTTCATTTGGGTTTGCTTTGCCGGAAGATTTTCCAGAAAACTTGACCGATAACGGTTGTTGGCGGCTGACGGATTATGTGAAGGGAAAGCTTGGTATAATTCCCCGTTATCGGCTTCAAAACTATTCGCACCTGCATTTGGAGAGATCTTGCGTATGATCTAGGGAAATAGTTACCGATTATCCTTGTCGTTCGTCATTGCTCGTTTGACATTGAGGTTTTGAAAAACCAACTCCTTCTTTACTTCGTTACTCAAAGCCAAAGGTGGCCCAAGCGGTCATCAAAAATGTTATTGGGTTGATTTTGAGTTGGTACCGGATAGTCATCCGGGTTCATGGGGAGGACGAAAGTTCACTGACTTGGTTGATCGGTATCCTGTCAGTCTTTGGATCCTCTTTCACTTGCCATATTAACTCGGTTAATGAAACTCGTTCTTCTGTGTGCTCTTTAATCTCAGTGTTCCGATTCCGCCTCAGGGCGTTCTTTTATCGAACATGAAGCAGAACACGAGAGATTGCTTAGACGGTCTGAGCCATTTGAATTTTCTCTCGTTTATCCTTACGAGTGTAGGCGTGAATTATTCTTGAAACTACAACCTTTCAACTACAGCCTCGTTCCAATGGGTATGCTAGAGACAGGCGCCCTGACAAACAACATTTAGGCTATACTTATTTACATCTTGCCGTTTCCCCTCTCATCATTCTATTATTAGTGTTTTGCCGTTGCTTTTTATCTCTTCATTATATTTTGTTTGGTTTTCCTCCAAGGCGTAACGAAAGAACTAAATGAGAGACCTATGAAAAATGTTTAATAGTGAATTCTGAACACAAATTTTGTGTTCAATTTCACGTGGAAGCTTGCTATATATCAGCCGACTGGCGAACGTTCGTCAAGCTCGTTATCGCAGAAAAACGATTAGGCAGCACATATGGTAAACCTGCAGTTTAGCTCAGCATCTGAGTCTTCGTAGCTCAATGGTTAGAGCGTCTCACCGGACATCAGAAGGTTCCGGGTTTGATTCCCGTCTAGGGCTCAGAAATGATTTTTTTGAGATAACGGGCTTGACGATCATTCGTTGGTAGCTCAAGAATGTTTAACTTGATATAAAACATCAGTTGGTACTTCGGAGATCACCTGCCTTTAAAAAACGAAATCTATACTTAAAATATATGCGACTGATTACGAGTAAACAACGCACCGATGTCAAAGAACTGCAAACGAATTCGCCTTTCTCTAGAATTCCCTGAAAAGTTCTTGGGTGGAAACATCCTAGAAAAACATCTCGGACCATCTATCAAAACGAAAGTATCACAAATTATTTCCAGTAGACAAGTTGACTTAATGCGTCCATCGTGCCAATGTGTTCTTCCTCTTGTTTTTTTCGTGACAGGTAAATATGGAGACAACGAAGCAAAGCTACATTTTCCAAACTTTTTTCCACCATTTCTTAACGAAATCTACAAACCTGTGCCGTTTCCTGAGGACAACTACAGGACAGACTTCAGGAAGCCATACCTCTTGGACTATCTGAAGAAACCAAAATACAAACCTGCTGAGACTTTTCAAGGGCGAAACGTGTTCCCCGCCAAACGCGAAACTCTTGGTGTCTCGGAAAACTTCCAGTGCGTTAAATGCCAAAAGGGGTTCAATACTCCGCACGGACTAGAGGTCCATGTACGGCGAACACACTCGGGTCGTCGACCCTTCGAGTGTGACGTGTGCGGCAAAACGTTCGGGCATTCTGTCAGCCTACAGCAACACGTGATCGTACATACCCACGAAAAGATGTTCTCCTGCAAGCAGTGCAACAAGACCTTCAAGCGTTCCTCCACACTTTCCACCCACATGCTGATCCACTCGGACACGCGGCCGTTTCCCTGCGAGTATTGTGGCAAGCGGTTTCACCAGAAGTCCGACATGAAGAAGCACACGTACATCCACACTGGGGAGAAACCACACAAGTGTGCAGAATGTGGCAAGGCTTTCAGCCAATCATCGAATCTCATCACCCACAGTAGGAAACACACTGGACACAAACCATTCGTCTGTTCTGTCTGCGGAAGGGCGTTCTACAGGAAAGTTGATTTGCGACGACATTCCTTTACCCACGAAAACTCCAGAATGGCCAAACCGAACCAGTAACTGCATCCGGGTTTTTATCGGTCACCTTAGTTAGGCGTTAAGTGGAAGTCTATTAATTCGGAGGTATACAAAGTCGACGTTTAATTATAAATTCGGAAGCGGGGATATTGGAGCTCGAATCTTGCATGAAGATTCAGGCTATACCACCTTTCGATGGTAAATTACGTAGTTGTAGAGGGCAAGCATTTTGTGTTGGTCATTCTCTTTGTAAGTGAGTGGTTTATCATCTCTGTCTTTACGTTTATGACAGTCTTTCTCTCTCTCTTTCCTCATTAGTCTCAACCCCTTTGTGGCTCTGTCAGTCTGTATATTTATCACTTTTTCTCTAATCACCCTTTCGATTTGATAAAAATTAAGAGTATTTCCGTTTAGGAAATCGTTTGCTTAATTCCATATCCAACAGAATTCAAAGAAATACAAGATGATCTATGAACCAAAAATAAACTTCTAGAAAACTCAACAACTTAGGCGAAACATGAAAACCTGGTGAACGATATTGTTTCGACTTGTGAAAGGGCCAGTAATCTGACGATGACATCTTAATAAAGTTGACATATTCCAATTTACGTGGTTGTGTTGCTTTGACACAGATTTGAGTCTCCGACATGCTTATTTCTGGCTTATTTTTCTTCTTTTAGTTTGCAGAATTGTAACCATACTTTCGGATTTGGGGAGCGCAAGTAGAAATCTATTGATCCTAAAACTTTTTTTAGAAACACATCCCAGGATTTTTTTAAAATATCACCTGCAATTCAAGTTTTAAAATTTTTGTTGACATTTTCTGTGCTAAGAGCCAAGTGACAGGCTTTGTAAAATATTAAGCTAAAAACATAGTGTTCCATGGAGTTTTCGTACCTCTCAATCAAATGCTGTGCGGTTATGGAGTGTTCTTTTTGTAATACGACATCGTTTAATATGTTTTTTTGCTTACATTTCATCATATTGTACTAGATTTATCAATCAAGGGCAGTTGTATAAAAACAGTGCTCAATTCAAGCCAATCAGGAGCAGTTTATGAGAATTTAAAACCGGGTAGTTCATATTCAAGAGTTTTATACAACGGGGTCCTGGTGGTTTACTCGAGGTATTTTAAAGTGTGCATGAAGTGAAAATTGAGTTTTTCTTGTAAGAAAGATAAACGATAAATTCAGATTTAACCAGGTTAAATGTGAATTTATCGTTTCATATTACCCTGAGGATGGTTCTGAAATACACTGTATAAGCGTAGGCTAAAATAACTTAAATAAGCCGCGATAATTCGTGTAAATGACGCTCAGTGAAGTTGTTCACAGCCAAAACAAGCCGCGAAAACGCTCGTATAAGCCTGTTTTCCATTCGGCGAATTTTATCGCACGAATCGACTTTTTTTTGTTTGAATTCAATAGACTTCTCATCAGGTCCAATCGAGAGAAAAAGTTCCGCGCGAAAAAAATCGGCTATTGGAAAACGGCTTTTAAGTTATAGTTAAAATATAAGCGGTCGATTTTTATGTAAATGCCCATGAAGATCGGACGCGAATATTTTAACTTACTTATCAAATGAACAATAGAATGAAGCTTATTAGTATTCTTAACTTTACTAAAGATCACTCATGTCCAACTGTTGATCTTTATTGAGATTTACAAAGGTATACATGTGACTTGAATGCTCCGTTTT
>JBAHVQ010206612.1:0-12549 GCA_036872915.1 Nanipora kamurai
TCATCCTGCTCATCAGCACTACACTGATGAGGCCCAAAAGGCCGAAACGGTTCCGTCTGTAGTTAGATATATATATTAAAACTTTTACATACATCATATTATGTCATAATTGAAAGTCACTAGATATACATAATATTTATCCATATAAATACTATATATACAAACTGTACTTGGAAACCTAACCAATCCTGTTCTTTGGAGTTAATTATTGCGACTGCGTGGAATATTGCTATGTGTAGTATAAAAAAGTATGTCAACTAAAATATTTCTGTTTTGCTAATCATGCAAACTGTAGTTTCTGAAGTTCGATTCTTGCTTTGGTCTAAAGATGTTTTCTATAGGAAATACACTTTTGACTATCACTAGCAAAACCGACACGTGCACTGATCTTTGTCACAAATGGTCTCTACTCGATGAACGAGAGTATTACGTATACTGTAAAAATAGTACTGAATTGAGAGTTTGTAAACTTTACAAAGTCTTTCATACGCACAAAGACAGAGTTGATCTGTTGATGCCCATTCCTTTCCGGCAGTATATCGTATACCGTGTGAGTGTGGTTTGGTTTACATTGGAGAGACCGGTAGGAATCTCTCAACCCGTCTAAAAGAGCATAAATTAAGCAGCTCCACAGCCCACATTGAGAAATCTGCTGTTGCAAAACACGCTTGGGAGCATGACTATCAAATCAAATGGGAAGATTCAACGCTTCTAGCTTGTGACAGACATTACTTCTCAAGAAGAAGTAGAGAATCCATCGAAATTGTTAAACACTCAACAATCTCCCAAGAAGGTCAGCCACTGAACAACACCTTGTTCTCACTGTTCAGTTGTTCATCACGATCGGGCAGGGTGCACGATACCTCAGTAGCATAATTCGTCAACACAGCCATCATGTCACGTCAGTTGTCGTTCGTGGTTTCGTTTATGTGACGCCAGCCAACAACGAAGCTGGTAATTGCTCTGAAGACGACTTGAGTCAACAAGTCGAAAGCTCAGCGTGATATAAATAAATACTGTAGTGTTTCTACAAACTTATATTCACTTTACTACTATCACCATGGAAACGTTCAAGGAAGAAAGAAGCTGTTATCGATTATCCTATCAAAATTCAGTATTGTTGCCTACTTTTTATGGCAGAAATACAAAAGCTGCTACACTGACAGATATCCAAAGTTCTCAACGCAAATGACACAAACAAAGCTGATGAACACTAAAATATCACTTATCACCTACGTTTCGGAGTAAGAAATGTTGGAGTTACTGTCTTAATACTTCTGAAAAATTGGGGATAGATGTCATACTTATTACAACTAGGGCGGCCTTGGCCCCACTGGGACCACCCTAATTGAAGATTATGCCAAAACAAGTTCTTTATTAAAAAAAATTGTTAGAAATTACTTTGTGAATATTTTGCTATGATATAATATATTTAGGTTATAAGTTTATTGATTTAACCTTTATACTAGAACAGATTTTCAATTCCGGGAAATCGACCCTTGACGAGTAAAATTACCTTGCAGTAGCCAGAGTGAAATGAATAAATTTCCAAATGGCTACAGTGCCCCGTGAAGGATTGACCAATTAATCTAAGACCAGTCAGTCAAACATTAGTTAGTTGTTGGTTTTTAGATCTCCTATTAACACCAATCTGATGTATTTGCATGTTGCGCGCATGTTAATTTAACTCAGCTTCCGTCAATATGAATATGCGCTTGTTGATAACTGATGAAAAAATGTGAGTCTGTGACCATGCATTAGCTTCAGTGCAAACTCATAAATAAAGCACCAACTAAGAAATTTGTAATCCAGCATCGAAGCAGTGATAATGGTAACGAATACAAATCACACAATCCACCAAGTTTTGCAGCTCGTGACAGTCGTATCACTTCGAAGAATAGCAACGGAATTCAATAACCGTTTACGCAGAAAAGTAAAGATAATTATAGAAACATTAAGAATTTATTACAACTCATCTTCTTACGATCAAAATTGAAATCAGATTTCCTTGTTTGTCAATTCCACTGCTAGGGTCAACGAGTCTATTATACCTGGGATGTTACATTGACGATAGAATTCGGGTATTGGAAAGAAGGGAAAGTGACAGTTCAAGATTAACGCTTGAATTGTGTTCTGAAAAATGCATAAGAGGCAACTACACATTAATTGGACTAGAATTTAGGATGGAATGCTACTGTGGAAAGATACCTAATTCGTACACAAGGATTGGACGAGTAGATGACTCCGAGTGCAATTTGCCTTGTCTGGGAAATGATATACAAATGTGTGGAGGACATTTTCGAATTTCAATCTACGAAGTACCTCCAGGTAAGCATTTGTCACTTAACAAATACCGAAGGGGTTTCCATGTTTAGATAGCCTGATCTAAACACTTAGGGTGTTACTCGACTTTTGAAATTTTAAAAAAACTCGCCTAGCGACTCGTGTTTTTTAACGCTTGTTTGGAACAGGCTGTACAAAGATGGGAAACTATTCTTTTATAAAATAGCGACAGATAAAAATGTGTTAACTTCTTATAAATCTTTGATGAAGTGGACAATTCTTCTAAACATCTTCAGCTACGAATCAGAGACAAGCTTCGGAAGATCAACCCGACTAATGTTAAGCCACATCAACGCAGTAAAAAACAACCCACTGGGGAAACACATTTTTAGTTTTTCAAAAGTCAAACAACAAACCAAGTGTTTGAATCACAGTATCAAAACACAGAAAAACCCATTAGGTGTTTCTTTTATGAAATAATATAACTGAACATGCAATACAAACTTTAGTAAACCTTTTGGCGGGAAATTTTCTGCGTTAGGATAGCCAGATACAAACATGGGTATTAATCAATCAGAGTATGCATGCAACGCAGGTGATTTTATAACGTGTTTTGACGTTTCTGAAAGTCTTCTGAAGGAGTCGTACGAAGAAAATTTTGATTGGTAGACCTAGCAAATATTCACCTGAGCACAAGTGAAAACGTAGAAGTTTCCATATGAAATGACAGAGACGCATTTCCGAGATGCAACTTGGAAGATGGCCCAACGTGCAAATAAAAAACAAAAAAGAACGTGACATTATTATGGCTATAATGGCTATATTTTTACGTGTTATAATTAGCACAACCTCCATTTATGTGCATCTCAATCGATAAAATAATTGTACAGTAGTCTCCGGTTATCTCGAACTCTCAGGGGGAACGGGAAAAAGTTAGAGATAACTGGAGTTCGACTTAAGCGAAGATGCACAAAAATTCATATATTTTATGCAAATTAAGTTATATTACAGCAGTATATACCTAATTTTATTTTGCATTTAATGTGGACATTAAACAACAACGTACATAGCACAGTTATGAGGTTTCGTCGCAGCCACAGTTCAGAGCAATAACATATTATATAATTAATAACAAAAGATGTTGCATTGTGATCTTCTACCGAAATTATTTACCTACTCAGCCACAAAGTCCTGAATACTTCGTTGCCTTTTGTCTGCTACTGACTTTCATTCAATGAAATTGTGAACCTTGGAGAATGCAAGTTCCCTGCAAGTTAAGTTTCTCATGCGAAGAAAAATTTATCGGAATTTTAAAAAGGAAAACTCTTGGCCTGAGATCAAATTCACGCCGAAGACAAACGGAACATATGAAATGATAAATTCACATTTAACCATTCACATTGGTTAAATGTGAATTTATCGTTTCATATTACCCTGACGATGATTCTGAAATAGATTGAAACACTGCACAAACGGAACAATTGTGTGACATTCTGATGGAGCTTAAATAAATAAAAGTAGGGGACGAAACTCGAAAGCCATACAAATATAATTAACTGCTTAAATAAAAGAGTGTTTCAGAGTTTTGTAGCATCATTTTTTATCTCAACGAGCAACTTTTGAAACTTGTTCGAGATATAAAGGGTACTTTTGTACCCTTTTTGTACCCTCAAACTTAGTCTCAGAGTTAACTTTTCTGAAATTAACATAAAAAAATGAGTGAGAAGGTACTTTTTCGCGTGCGTAGAAATGAAGTTAACTCCTTCCTGCCCGTAAAGATCCTCAGTGACCTATGGAGACTTTAGTATTTAACTCTGGCTAACGCCGAACGATTTTACTCATCCAGGGGGAAAGTCCTCGGACAGGAAAGAGTTAACCAGGGTTTAAAAACTATTTTCTTAACTCCTTCCTGTCCGTATAGGTCCTCAGTGATCTACGGAGACTTTAGTATTTCACTCTGGCTAACACCAGACGCCATTTTACTTGTCTAGGGAAAAGTCCTCGGACAGGAAAGAGTTAAGCAAAACGTTTTTGACTCGTTCTTTCAATTTTCTTCAACCAAAATGAGTTAGACTAGAAAAATTTTGGTGCAAAATACAGTTTTTTGGTTTATATAAACCATTTTTTTGACTTCGATGAGAATCTAGTCAAATTTATATTTTTTAATGCGATTTTGTGTTTAGTGCGTTTTTTTAGTATGATTTTTAGCTCTGTTGTATGCCGAAGACTAATATTGTTTATGCGAGAGTTTGATATATAACAGACGACTAGTAAACGTTTGTCAAGCTCGTTATCTTAGAAAAACGATTTTGAGCTCTAGACGGGAATCGAACCCGCCATGTTCTAATGAATACTAATGCTGTTCATGTGGGAGCTTGGTATATATCAGACGATTAGTGAACGTTCGTCTATCTCCTAATCTGATGACCGATGAGATGCTCTAACCATTGAGCTATGAAGATTCAGATAGTGAGCTTAGTTGCAGGTTTGTCATATGTGCTGCCGAAACTGAAGCTGCGATATGACGATAATAGTAGAAATACTGTATGTTGAGCACTAATGTTGTTCATTTTGGAGCTTGGTATATAGCAGACGACCTGTGAGCGTTCCGCTCGTTATCTCAGAAAAACGATTTCAAAGTCCAAGACGGAAATCAAACCTGCAACTTTTGATGACCAAAGAGATGCCCTAACCCTTGATCTAATATGACTCATATGATGAGCTAAGGTGCTGGTTTGTCATATGTGCTGCCTAAGCGGAAGCCACGATATCATAACAATGTGAAGACCTAAATGTTAAACAGCTCTAAGCATTAAGATACCGCGACTCAGATGGTGTTTAACTCTTTCCTGTCCGAGGAATAAATACGTCATAACATTGTTTGGGTTAATCTTATAAATGCATTGTCATAAATTTTGACATTAGGTCATGGATAGGACTTTAGCTGACTTCATTCAAAAAAAATAAGATATTCAGAAAAGATATAAAAAACAGGGCTAGAAAAACAATGAAAATAACGTCATAATGACGTCACTTGCAATATAGTTCTGATGAATGTGTTTAATTGTACATTCTGCCAAGTATCGTTGCAATTGGTTTAATAATAAATATTATACGAAGGAAGCAATTAAACACCTCCAAGTAGTGAGTACAAAAAAGAGACCAGGTCCTGTAGGCTTAAAAGTGCAACAGTAAAATATTGGAGGAGTAATAATAAAGTTAGCGCGTTTAAAATAGTTCTGTCACTTCAAAGCTTTCAAAAATTAGATATCCTTTCAAATTTACTGTGTTTTATTTACCAGGCTTTAGACCATTAGACATGGTTTGAAGCTTCCCTAGATTATAACGTTTTAATTATAGCTTAGTTACCGATTGTGACTCAACGTTTCGAACCTCTGATATTATTCCTTCGTCATGGGCGATCTTCCTGAGGCTGAAATATCCATTTATATCAATACAAAACCACTGACATTATCGATTCAAAACGTGCAAATACGCTTTCGTTAATAAGCCAATGTAATTGCGATTCAGTGGGTGTGAGAGCGCTATTGATATGCCAGGCCTCGAGACAATGTCTGATGGTTGTACAGTATGGCGGCTTGGGGGTAATAATTCTTGAGGTTTTTTCTGTCAATGTCAAAATTCTTTCCTGACTTTTTAGGGATAAGGGCATACGCATTTAAAATTGCCTACAAATTTCATTCATCCACCCATCCATCCATCTATCCATCCAATCATTTTTTCTTTCATTCTTTTTTCTCTCATTAATTTATTCATTCTTTCTTTATACATCAATATACTGATTTCTTCATCTGATCATTTATCTAATAAATTATGTATTCGCGTTTTTGATTTCCTCAAAATAAAAAAGAGAAATTCCAGGAGAAGCAACAATAGTAAACTAGATTAGTTGGTGGTATACATGAAAAGTTCAACAAAAATGTTACAGCTAGGTAATGCACATTTTTTTAAAAACTATTTCAGGAATCTCCAATTATACCTATGTTGGATGCTATCAAGACGACAGCCGTCGCGTCTTAACTAGAAGATTACTGGATACTTATGACAACACGGTTTCTTCATGTGTTGTAAGGTGCAAGTTGGGAGGTTATTCGTTTGCTGGTGTAGAATTTGGTATAAATTGCTTCTGCGGTGGACGAACATTTGAAAGAATTGGCAGAATTTCTGATGACCAGTGTAATTTTCCATGCCCCGGTGACCGCTCTATATTTTGCGGTGGATTTCTTCGCATATCAATATATGCAGTTTGATGAGTCTTTGTGTCCAATACGGTAGTTTATATTTAATCATCCCTTAAGTCGACGAATTTGTGAATTAAATGAACTTGGACTTATATATATTGGACTTATACCCTGAAAACGAACCTCATTTTAACTGGGGGAAGCTCTGCTTTATCATTTGTCAATTGATTCATATTGCCCATTTTGTTATTTCCCCGTGGTCCAATATCACGAGAATCTTTGCACGTACTAAAGACTTATTAACCGAGTTCGAGGTCTGTACGGGAAAGTATTTGCCTGAGGTTTTACGTATAGACCGAGCGACGAAGGAGCGAGGTCTGTGCGAAAAAAACCAAAGGTGTTTTTGTTATTTCATTTCCTGAATGCACTGCCTAAAGTTAGTAGCCGGCGACTCAATCTAACTGTTGGCGTTTAACAAGTCGCATTTTTATACTCCATAAACAATATTGCTGTAAAGAAAAAACTTTAGGTTTTGATGACTGTATTCTTAGCTTTTTGGTTGTTTATAAATTGTTCAATTTTTTCTTGGCTGTTTTCTTGTTGTTGCTTGACGTTGTTCGTCTCCAAAGCAACGTTTTCGACGTAACATATTTCCTGGAAAAGTTCCCCCTTAAACGTTGCACTTTCATCGTCAGTTTCACATGGCTAGTAAAATTCGCTTGGACCGTGTTCTTCATCGTCACTGTACATTTTCTTGTTCTAGTTTGCTTGCACATTAACTGATGTTTAAAACTTTGAAATTCATGGTCCAAAAAAGGCGTATTGCCCTCCCAATGTATTGACTTCGAGGGCAATACGCTGTTTTCCGGACCTCCCGCCAACCAATCAGCACGCAGAACGTTAATCAGCCATATAATAATGTTCAGTAATAGTAAAATGGAAGAAACCGAAACTTGTTGCAGATTGTTGCTTGACCAGTAAGCTGTTTACAAAAATAAAAGTTCTCGATAATTTTACTTACTCCGTTCACGAGTAAAGCACCTTTTCAGTTTCAGCAACAAACAGTTTTCCCAGTAGATATGTCGTTTAGGAGTTTACTTTTCCTGGAGAGTAGGTGAGGATTTTCTTATGTATTTGGTTCTTAAAAATTTGGCCGAAATTTTAAAAGTGGAACAATTTTTGTTAATAGTCTTTCAGAATATGTATAGAATATAGAGAAGAATGTTAACCTTGGACAATATAAGCTGTTTGCTACATATCAATACCTTGTAGGTGTAGTTCCAAGTTTGTCCTCAGGGTACTTCTAGTGCGATACAAACTTTAATCACTACTAATTCATTCCTACGCTTATCAGACTTAATTTTTATTTGCGGGATAACCTGAAAGATAAAGTGTACGGTAGAAATCGTGCAACATTCAAACAGATTAATTTAGTTAATTTAACAAATCAGCAGATCTATGCTGCAAACAACTTTCACAAGCTACCGCTTCTCTATAGACCATGGTATTGTCCGTGCCCGAATTATAATGTAATAAATATGGCATTATAAAAGATGTATACATTTTTTCAGTTACTTGTAGTCAGGCAGTTATATCAGATCCTCCAGGTTTTTAACTATATATTTATCTGAAAGTTAAGTTGATATTGATTGTTGTAGGGCTGTTTCGCACCATTGTCAAACCAGCGGTAAAATTTTCAAAATATATTGGAAAATTTCGTCACGTGGTTCCCTCTCCTCGTCAAGACGTTTGTCACCAACTTCTAGATACGGCCTGGAGACAGAAGTTTGTAGTACTTTTAAAATGAAAGATGCATTACTGGTAAGCATATAAACAGGAGTTAAATGTGAGAACGAAACTACCCCATCAGAATCAGATTTGATGGATGATTTACCGTTAGATGTACAATATGAGAATGTGAACTCATCTTGAAGCCTGAGCGGTTTGAATACAAATTTAAAAGCTCCTATGCTCGGAATAATAGTATTTTAACACAATTTTCCTATACATTTTTAAGACTATGCTGAACTCTAAGCTAAAACTATTCGCTGTTATTTTCAATTCTTCCTAAGAAGAACAGAACTTACCTCCGATGGGACATGTGCTAACGTGACTTTAGTACCTAAGGAGTTGACAGTTTGTAGGACAAAAAACCCCTTTTCATTACTATATCTTTAAGCTAAGTCATTCCAAAGATTAAAGTAATGACACAGATAACAACCATACTGATACCGTAGTGCGTACTAGATTACAGAAAAGCATTTGATATTGACAGCATCTTTTATTGGTGGAAAAGATCTTCCAGCTGTAACAGAAAGACTGGTGAGAACCGGTGAATAATTAAGAGTGAGATAAAGTGTATGCGTGAGTGAATCCAGGTGTGTATGTGTCAGAAAAAACATATAACAAGGAAAAAATTATAGGTGAAACTATTCGCCATTTACAAGCGCATGTTTCTGAACGCATGGGAGTTTCTGCTTACACGGGAAAGCCTATCTCCTTCACCACTTTATCTGCTGTTTTAACACACCACAAACAGACTGGCCACCCTGTTTCTTTGACTAATTTTTTTATTCTAAGCTCCTGTTCTTCTAACTTTGAACTCCTTCTCAGAGAGAGTCTACTTATTACAGAGTAAAGTAAAGTTCCTTTCTTTATACTGGATAACCATATCAGCTAAACTACGCTGTTATCCCTAGAGGTCCAGTAAGGGCCATCCCTCATGCGTCCAGTGTTACTACAGGAGGAAACCGGAGTACCCAGAGAAAACCTGCGATGTTTGGTAGAGTCAAACTGGACAACACTCTTCTCACATGTGACCAAGGTAACTTTAACAAGAAAACTGCGCGTAGCCGGAATCGAACGCTAGTCACAGAGCCGGCGGAAGCTCTTGAGAACTGGAGCGGCCATTTTCCAGTGGAAACGTTGTAGTATGCGTTTGCCGCGTCGAAGCCGGGAACGTTACTAGGGGGGTCTCGTACATTTCCCATCCCAGAAAATTTTGAATTTTGCAAGCCTTTGAAGACTGAGTGCATTTTCCGCGAATACAGTCAGTAAATTTTTCAAAAAGTGGAAAGGAGGAATCTTAAAATGATACCCAGGCTTAAGAAAATTTATGAGTTATAGAAGGTACTTTTAACGCCACAGCATTTATTTTGACGACTGTATACATCAGGTTATCAGGAAAATATTTTCTACGTGGTCTCTTAAGTAATTTTTAATAGAAACAAGAGATACACAAAATATATGAGAGAATCGACGAGATCCCACGGGATCCCTGGGTCTCTGACACAGAAAATTGAAGATGTTGGTCAAGCAAATTAATGATAAGGTAAAACGTAGATGTTTTGTATTGTATCGTAGACTTTCTATAAACTGTTAGGAAAGGTTTCTGATCCAATAGAGTTTTAGTTGTCATTTTAAAAAAACACCTGTGCATGGTACAATAGGTGGAGCGGCCGAGGCCGCCCCTGCTGCCCCGTGTCCACCGGCCTTGTATTAATAAGGTAAATCCTTCGCTCAACGCCAAGATCAGTTCTCTTCCTTCAACCTTGTTCTAACTGATAATTTTTTGCTTGTTATATGTTTTTTTCTGACACATACACACCTGGATTCACTCACGCATATACTTTATTTCACACTTAATTATTCACCGGTTCTCACCAGTCTTTCTGTTAATTACTTCCTGTCATTGTAAATAGATTATCATATAGTCAAGAACACCTTGTAAATTTATCAATTACTCTAAAGATGTCGCAGGATTAGCAACGAAACGTTAGCTGAATTAAAAATATTTTTTTCAATAACTCATGTCTCTATTATTATGGGTTTATTGAAAATTATATGCTGGGCTTCGATATTCCTAACAAGATTGCAGATGACATTGATATCATTTAACTAAGAAGATCTTCAACAGTTTTGTCAAAATTCCAAATCACAATTTGCCTGGTCTCCTCGCATAAGCAAATGATGTTTTTCCTGCGTTTCCAAAGATATCGTCGGTGCTTGACGCCATCGTGTCTTGCTGTGGGTCACTTTCTGCTTTCCATATCAACACAAAACCAACAGTTCGGTTCCTTTTTAAGAACCACAACTCTTCGATGTAAACTGTATCTTTTGCCAATTTGGCATGAATTAAAAACGAAGAGGCCGTTTACACAAGGGTCGTTAGCTTGGGAGTAGGTAAAATCCATAATGTGGTTAGCAAAAAGTACTGTTTCGTGGGGGGGGGGGGATTTTATCTTCTGTTTTTGTGAATAATTCACCTTCTTGAGGTTGATATCCTCACCACGCACGTGTTATTACCCCAGCTCTCTTACATCCCTTGTAGAACGTCTCAACACTTTGTAAATTGTCTTTTTGTATTAAGACATCATTTTGTCCATTCAAACATCGTCATTTTCGCATTCTCTGAAATGCACTCAGCGATAATTTTTGTTTAAAAAAAAGAATAGGAAAATTTACTCTCTGGCAGGGATGCAATTATTTCGTTTTCATGTGTTGTTGAAAAGTATCTGTTTGACATTTATTGTATTTTGTTTTCATCTCCGTTGTTGTTTTGAATATAAACATTTGTGACAATGAGTTTTATTCATGTTGTTGTATCGTTGTCTTGTTTATTAAAATCAGCTAAATAATTTCGCGATTACTATCACAATTTTTTTTTTGTTGAAAATTCTGCCGGTTTATTTCAATAACCTTTACGCCATAAAATCTGAGATAAAACTTGTCAAGAACGATCGACGGCATCTTAATCCGGCTGGGAAGCTATTTAAGAGTTGTCTGCGGTTTTTATCCCTGTGTTACTTTTTGATCTAAGCCTAAATTACAAAATTCCTGTAAAAGCACAGTTTAATATCAGCGAATAAAAGCAAAAAATACCTATGGACAAAAGGTCAATATCTCGACTGGAGCTTTATCCATTAGAGATTTGAAAATATGTCAATTGTGGTAGCGGAGGAGAAGACGAAGCAGTTCATTTCTTTAGATTTTGTTCTGGCGAAAGGTTGTGGGTTGTTGAATGACAAACTTAAATGACTAAGAAACTTCTAATTCTTCTTCGAGAAGCCGTTTATTAATTGTAGCAGTGACTCCATTTCACCGTAGATTTTTCAAATGCCGAGAGGAATTTCTTTGTTTTGAATATATTTTTTGATTACCTAGTAGCGCAAACAGTTCTGACATGGTCGCCAACACTTTGGCTTTATGCTTGTCTTGCACGAATTCACCTTCGCATAATGCTCCACACTGCGGGATTCATTATGCATTTTTGGCCACCAGTTACCAGGTCATTATGGTTCAAAGTTCTTTGTTATGCAAATCAAACTGTTATATAAACAACCATGTACTCTTCCTAAATTGTCTTTTGTTTGCGTGCACCGAAACCAGCCATGGCTGAAGGATGGTGGAAAAAGCTCTGGCTTGAAATTTGAATACAGAACAAGAGACAACTCCTGTCACAACCAGGTTGCCCTAACAAGCTAGAATCGATATTTTGGAACCAAGAAAAACATTACACCTAGTTAAGTGAAAAATTCCTTTAAAATTCACCAAAAAATTGATGATTACAGAAATATTTGAATTTTTACTCATGGAAAATAATATTTAAAGGGGTCCACTACCAAAAAAACTCAATTTTATAAAAAATCATTATTTTGTCAAAATTTTTAGATGCTTTCCTAAAACCTTTCTAGATACTATCTGTATCATTTTGTATCAAAATCACTTTCTGTAGCCAAGAAAACCGTTCATATTGTCAAGCTAATATTCAAATTTGGACAAAGAAACGCATGCAATAACAATTGTTAATGGATATTACACAATTGGCCATACCCTAGGGAATCCTCTTAAAATCTTTTAAGATCGTTTTTCTTGCTTCCTGAAAATAGCCCGATTACTGATATTTCGTGCAGAATATCTAAACAAATATTACAGATACAATTACCACACTTTCAGATCTTATAGTTTATACATTAGTCTAGGTGATAAACCTAAAAGAATCGCATTTGGTTCAAATTTCTCAAAGTTATCGTCGTTTTAGTTTCACACTTTCGGCATTCAAACC
>JBAHVQ010206634.1:0-12546 GCA_036872915.1 Nanipora kamurai
AAGAAAACTTTTTCAAATACCGGTAAAATTTTGCATTTATTCATACATAAGCCGCACCGGAGTATAAGCCGCACAGCAAAGAATTTTGGCAAAAAGTTGTGGCTTATAGTCCGCCAATTAAGGTACATGTACCTCCAAAACAGTCCTGGAACTGTCCCTGTAGTCAATAATGGATTGAGAATCCAACAAAGTGATATTCTCTGAGCATTTTTGATGAAGGAAATTTTCAAGTGCGAGGATATTGTAATTTTTAAGACCCAACAGGGACTTGTTGCGAAAAATGCAACATTGCGTCTTCTGGCTGGGAATTGAACCTGCAACCTTGCAAATCTAGTGCGATGCTCTAACCACTAAGCTACTGAGACCATTGCTGAGAGCATAGTCACAAGTTCTGTATTTATTGTGGGTAATGTTGATGAAGAGAATTGGGTATATTCAACAAATATTCTGGCATTTACACTCAATTAATGACGTTTAAGTGAAATTTTTTGATGCAGGAAGTTTTTGAGTGTGAGGATATTGTAATTTTTAGTGTAGCGCACTAGATGCATGAGGTCATGGGTTTGATTCCACCCAGGTGACCTGATGTTGCATTTTTTGCAACAAGTCCTGGTTGGGTCTTAAAAATTACATATATCCTCACACTTGAAAATTTCCTTCATCAAAAATGTTCACTCAAATATTATTAATTGAGTGTAATTGCTACACTATTCATTGAATATATCCAATTCTTTGAGCAGCCTGGACAGTACTCATTTTGATAGTCAGCCTGTATTACCTACGGGTTATATGGAGAATTCATACTTTGGTGTCATGAATTGTCTATAATTATTTAATATAATTTTGTTTCATGACAAGAATTTTTGGCAACGAGGTTACTAAATATTAATGCAAATAGGTTTTCTTTATATGCATTGTCCACATCCATGATGGCACCAAATTGACTTACTGAGCCATCCCAGATTTTACTACTGTACAGTGGCACCCACAAGTTTTTTTAACATCATTTCCATGTACTGTGTGTCTAACGTGGGTGTACTGCATGTAAAACTACATGTTCTGTACAAGTAGTACATGGAGGTTCTGTGTAATCTTTTGAAAGTCTATGTAACTCATTACCCAGTCAACTTGTTTGACACAGTTTTTAATTACATGTAAGACCTCATTGATATATCTTTCATTTTTGTAAGCAAATTATTTTTGTGTATTAGAGACATTACATATGTGTATACAGCTGAGGTTCTGAGGTTTATTTTTTAACAGATCTGCATAGTAAGTCAGTGGTGTTATTTTGAGAAATTCATGAAAGGATTATTCTTTCATTGGGGCAAATGGGTCAGGAAACTGCCAAAATTTTAAGTCAAGAGAACTGACATCTTGAACAAATACCCTTTGTTGGAGTGAAAGGTCCCCTAATTTAAGTCACCTTAAACTGTGCAGTATAACTTTGCACTGTCAGTAAAATAATCTATTATGTAAAGCTTGCAACATAAACTTAAATGTACATGTCTTTAAAAAGATGTTGTTCGACTCAATACTGTTTAATAATTAACTTGGCCTCTCTTCAGGGGCCACCTCTAGTGAACAGATTTCTGGGATGCTCTCCACTGGTGTCTGCTAGTTAGAGGTTTAACTCTACAGGGTAATCAATACAGTACATCCTATTACTATTACATGCAAATCTCTCTCACTACACAGAGAATGAACGGAAGATAGATTAAAAAAAAACAGGGTGAAGTGCTTTCAGTTAAAGAAAAAAACTGCTACATGGGAGCCCAGTTAAGTTAAGAACAGAGGAGATTACAGTAAAAAAATAAAGTAAAACCAATTACAATAACATTTAAAATATAGAAAAAATAACAACCTCTGAAAAATTTAAAAGGCTTTTTTAGCTGCTGACTCTGTCCTCACTTCTCAGTGTGAAGTAAGTCACTCTGCCTAGTTATTCTTGAAACTACTTTGCGATTAACCCTTAAAATATTTATTTTAAAGAGTGGTACATGTTTATGAACACATTTTTAAACTAATTTGAAAGAATGTTGGTTTTAGCAATGAAGAGAAATAGGCTTGGATTGTTATCAGAGGTGCATTTCACTTTAATCAACATGTCCCTTAAGAACCAATCATATTTACCCAGTCATCTCAAGTTTTTTTGGAAGGGAGCTGCTTAGGGACTCCATGACAATACCGAAATTTATTTGATTATTTAGGTCTATCTTTGATATCCTCTGATAGGAAATATAATTTATTTGATTTAATATAATTTATTATTGTTAAATATCAAATTTAATGTAATATTTTATTAGATATTTATTACAGTTCTGCTTGGCTGACTTGTTGTCCATTTGTAGTGAGACAAGGCAGCTCAAATTCAAGTTAATGGGAGAAAACTATTGTGTTCTGATGTTTCAGTAGAGTTTTTGGACAATTCATTGGATAAATTAGTTCCAGAAAAGGCTAAAATGACAGCAAATTCATAATTTTGTTCAATTTTTTTAATTCAAGTGACACTTAATGTTTTTGGCCAACAAAATATTGTTCTGTTTTGGCAACAACTGTCAACAATTAACTTCAGAATGGTTTGCTGGCCTGCCTAAATATACTACTCCAGTGGAAGAGGTGTCAAAAGACGACCTTTGTCACTGTTAAGGCCCGTTCACACGATCCAATTAATTGGATCCGATTCTCCTCCAGACGCATGCGAATGAGTGCATTTTCTTATGGAAGTTTGGGCATTTTGTGACGGATAGTATAGTTGTTACTCTCTTGTTTAACTCAGATACAGTACATCTGGAGGAGAATCGAATCCAATTAATCGGATCGTATGAACGGGCCTTTCAGATTTTTATGTAAATTTTTAGATTTTTGTTAAATAAACAAAAACAAACTAAATCAGTCCTCGTGACCCGAGGCGTGAGCCATGAAAAACAAAAATAAAGAATTTACCTGTTTGTATTTCTTTAACATAATATTTTGTCACGCTATCTATGGGCGAAAAACCCACTCGACAACGACGCCAAGATGTCTTATTGTTGAATAGTGACGGGAAGGAATCTTTATATTAACTCTAACCATACGGGAAGTTTTCCGTTGACAAACAAAGCCTGACCTGATCTGACGTCAGCAGGGGTCGCTAGAGAAAAAATACCGAAGGTTTGCCATAATATGGAAAGAGTTAGTTGAGGTTTATATTGTTAAACCCAGTTACGTTATTAGGTCTGTGTTCCTTTCACAACCGTGGCTCCCTGCATCATACCATGAAATTTTGTTCTTTGTTTACCAGTCCTTGTTACTCATTGTGAAGGTGTCATAACTACTGCGTAATAAACCAAACATCGTAACTATTTTTCTGAAAGACATTGCCGCCAAATCCTGTAGGGACCGATTACATTGCAGTCAGGTCGCAATTTCAGACTGGTTATGGGTTGATTAAACGAAAGAACTTCAGCCCAATCTGAAATATCGTTCAGCTTACCAGGCTGAATTTTCATGATATACAGTAACTATCACTTTTAAATTTTCACAATTCTACTTTTTCAAGGTAATTTCCAAAGAAATTCTTCGTGAATTCGCTTTGAGATATCTCCTTGTAATCAGCCACGTAGATGGACTGCAAATTTATAGGCAAAATAGTATTTTGTTTTAGTTCATTAAGAATAAAAGGGAAAATTTTGCCACAACTTTTGGTGCTAGTCAAAAAGAGGAAGCGGGGAAAAAAAGGCAAAAGTTTTCCTGTATGCAGTACATTGAGTTTTAGAGGGTGAAACATCCTAGTGGAAACGTTTTTCTTTGTATGTGTTGTGTATTCTTCAAATTATTCTGGTGAGTGGACGGGATAGCCTCTTCTGTAATAACAAGGATCTGGGCCGCCGACAGGTTTTGTTAAGTCATGGGCAAAACACCGATTTGGAACCTCCTGCTCACTGATGATATCGCATATGTAATAAAATCATGTTTAAGAGTGTTAGCGTACATCACCAGACGACCTGTACGTAAGATGTGTGGTAGTACAACCCCACTATTTTCCCATGCGGAAGGCTTGACCCTAAAAATCCCGGGGTCGCTTCAAAATGAGTCTAATTTAAAAAAAAACAAAACACATTGGCGCTGCTGCGTATGATATAAATATCCCCATTGAATGTTTTCAATAATTAACAAGCAGAAACGTGTCTAGTTTCACGTTGATCCTTGTGATCGTAAACCATCAAAACTGAGAAAGGCGACAAAGTCAACAGGTACCGAAAAATTTTTGCTTCTCCCAAGTGAAATGTAATCTTCAAAAATTAAAGTTACACCAGGAATAATTCAGAGCTTCAAACGATTACGTCATTTCCCGAGCAAGCGCTGTCCGTACAGCCTACCACCTATCACCCATGTCAATCGGTAGCAAGAGTGAACCCGTATCAAGCGTCTTGTTTTAAAGTAACCTTCAGATCTGTAGAAATAGTTGTTTAAAATGTTGTGGTTTACCTAGTTGGCTTGTTTTAATTGAGATTTTAAGTTTTCGAGATGTTTATTTTCAGTTTGTATTTCATCTTCTATTTCTGTGGCTGGATATACTTGATGTGTAAACAAGCGATGTATATTGTGCGAACCACTGGTGCCACCAAGTCTGCAATTGCACAAGAAAAGTGGTCTACGTCTGATGCAAATACACTACAGTACTGTGATCTGCCTTAGCCTTTTTTCTTTCTTTTGAGCTAGAAAGTCCTCATGTGGTCCCTTCGAACGGGATGTTTAAATGTCAATGTATGCGAGAAGCCTTCCCCGAGTTCAAATTAAGGGCCAATTTCATGTAAATCTAAAAATGCATTATTTTACACGCATCGCCTCAACTTAACTCTTTTTAATTCTTTTTAGTTCCATTCTTGGTTGCCAGCTACTGCCTTTGTAGAATAGAATGTATAAGAATGAAGTTGAGGCCACGCGTGTAAAATGACATTTTGATATTTATGCAATTGGTCTGAAGCTGGGGCGAACGAAAGCCCCCAATTACCGGACATATTGTGCTGGAGGACAAAGTCCATAAAAAGTACACACTACAGAAGAGCGTCATATGAGGGGACTAGGCAGGAGTTTCTACTGTATTTGAAGGGGGTTAAGGTCAAACATTTTCGTAGGAAAGCGAGGGTCAGTCAGGGGGGTCCAACCCCTCCCACGGCTACTACAACTGTTAAAAAACTGCGGTTAGCTCCGTGGTTGTGGAAGTGCAGTTTTCTCAGCGCCAAGATATAGTGTTAACGTCATCGTCTCCAAAAATGATGTGCAAGTGTCTGCTGGCATCTTAGCTGCCGAATGATTGGAGTTAGGTTATGACAGGTCTGCTGAATTGGTCGGAGTTAGGTTGTGACAGCAGACGCTTACCACTTATTAGATACGAGGAAGTGATATAGGTCAAAGGAGTGACGTGTGAAACGTCTTCTTCCTATGCCAGACCAATGAGAAATTTCTCATAAATCACCTTCGTATTACCAAGAATCTTTTTCAAGCGTTTCTTCGTGCAGTTTACTTGTCTTTCGACAAAGCCACCCCACCATGGGTCCTTTTCCAGGTTGAGTTGCCATATGATTCTTTCCATTAAGAGACATGCTTGAATTTCCTCCCAGTTAAATAACACCTTGAGGCGATCTAAGGCAGCCTTGAAGGATATAACGTTGTCAGATATGAGCTTCGGTACCTCTTATCTGCTGATACAACCTTTGAAGCTTCTGATAAAGTTCTTAATCGTGATGCTAGACGTTAATTCAAGGTGAATACATCTTGTTACTACACAAGTATACAACGCAATGTAAACCTTAGACGTTGGACCTTAGACGTTGGGGTCAAATGTGTTCAGTACAGTACATGCAACGGACCGGCAAAATCAATGCCAACATTGGTAAATGTGTCGTGTCTTGCAGTCGGAACTGTGGAAGTGGTGCCGATACTGGCGCTGGAAACGGCGTTCCTTCGGTTCTTCTACATACGGTGCATTTGTGAATCACTCTCTTCACAACTTGCTTCTTAACTTCATCATGCAGTAGTTTTTGCCGGTCACGATCCCTTATAATCAGTTTGGTCAGGTGATATTTTAGAGGAAGAAGTGCTGGAAACTTAACTGTGTTTGGCATCGCTGCACTGTTGACCCTTCCCTTGCACCGTCCTCATAGAAGGTTCCTAGACTAATTTCCAACTTCTCGAAGTAACTTTTTGTCAAATGTACCTTCTAAACTCTTGACTCCCGTATACTCTGTCATTATCTCTTCGGTTTGAAGGCATTGCCCTTATTGCAAAGCTTTTCGATTTTAATTGTGCAACGAATTGGATGACGTAGTTGGTGACCCTTAGCTCGGAGGCCTTAGTTTGGGAGGATTTGACAAATCTACTGTTCCAGGAAAATTTCTCCAAAGATTTGCGGAAACTAGCGAATACATTTCCTCAACACTGTTCTGTATAAACTGTTTCCAATCTCGTCCCTCTCTGTTGATCCAATAAAGTGTAGCCAAAGGATCACTCCAGCAAACTATGTCATCAAATGGCGCGGTCCTTTCCAGGTTTATATTGACACAAGCGACAAGTCGAGGGACAATCAGGATAGCCAAGCGCTCCAATCATAGAGTTGTTCACTTTCTAATGGGTTTCTAATTACACAATGTATTTGGTTTAAATCAGCTGCAGTTGAAGTGATTGGGTCTTATAATATCCATCCTAAACTTGTCTGCTTAGCTGCTGGACCTTCTGAAACTTGTCTAACTCCTTCAGTCACAAAATTCCAACCTTGGTCTGCTCCATTCAGGATATAGATTTCAATTTCCAGGCCAGTTAAATGTTCTCAGCAAGTTATATTCCTTGCAGGTGTGAATAATCATCACAAGTTATATTAATTGCCTGATTTTCCTAAGGAGATCATACGATAGGTACTACATAAGCTGGAGATCACATGATAGCTACCACGTAAGCTGGAGATCATATGATAGGTACCTCGTAAGCCGGAGATCACATGGTAGGTACCAAGTAAGCCGGAGATCACATGATAGCTACCACGTAAGCTGGGGACCTTATGATAGGTACCACGTAAGCCGGAGATCACATGATAGGTGCCACGTAAGCCGGAGATCACATGATAGGTACCACGTAAGCCGGAGATCACAAGATAGGTACCACGTAAGCTAGAAGGTAAAAGTTTAGGTTGTCGTGTGTTTCCTTAATGCACAGTTGACGACTTCACATTTTTGAAATTTTTCACATTCGGATCCAAAAGTCTTGATCATCAGCTTCTTCTTTCTCATGGAAGTT
This sequence comes from Nanipora kamurai, assembly GCA_036872915.1. Taxonomy (NCBI): domain Eukaryota; kingdom Metazoa; phylum Cnidaria; class Anthozoa; order Scleralcyonacea; family Helioporidae; genus Nanipora; species Nanipora kamurai. Next base: position 7,276 of record JBAHVQ010206634.1, read on the forward strand.
GTAGTCGACTACAGTAGCACTTCCGTTTCGCCACAACTAGTCCTTTCTGGCTTGAATGTCTGTGGTAATAGAACAGTTTGATGAGACATGATCTTGATGACATAAGTACAACTAGGTCACCTTCGAGCAGATAGTAATGTTGACGCTGCTGCTACTGTAACTGTAATTTGCTTTGAATCTTCCATCTTCGGTCACTTACTCACTATCATTGCTGTCGGACAATGAAATCTTGAACAGGGACTTTAGGTCCCATTTCTCACTTTCTGAATTCGTGGTGATCATAAGTCTCAACTCGTCAGGTAATTTGCTCATCATGACTGGCACAAGTAAGCATCCATAAACGTTAGAGCCTCCAGAGCTTCTAAGCCGCTAAAAATCGCTTTGTTAAGACCATCGTAAATCATACGAATACGCTTTATACATGTATCATAAATGTTTGAAACTGCTGGCAATTTTAGAAGAACGTCGATAAAACCTGTTCATTACTGAATCGTTCTTGTAAAGTTTTGACAACTGCCCCGTAGTTTGCATCTGGTAAGGAAAGCCCAGCAATTGCAGCAGATGCTGCACCTTCGAGAAGATTTCTCAGAAAGAAATTAACACAATTACACTTATTGAATAGTTTGGTGCCCGGACATTTGGCCGACAGAACATTTCACCGACAGACAGTTGGCCGACAGGACATTTCACCGACAGGACATTTCATGGGCAGAAGATTTGGCCGGCACAAACATTTTTCAGGTGGGATACCACGTTTGACCGACAAAACAATTTGCAAAAATTACCTGCTAAAACGTTACTGGATAATAACCTTTATGACTCACACAAGGTCATACGTCATCGGTTTGTCAGATCCGTCATCGGCTCGTCACAATTAAACAAAAAGAAAACAAAAAGATCTCTCATTAAGTGTTCATAAAGAAGTCCTTTTGTTCGGTCAAGTGGCGTGAAAACAAAAACGTAATTCATTGGGTGATCACAAAAAAAGGAAAAGAAAGAATGACTCATAGGCATTGTTAAAACATTTACCAGAGATTTACCAGGCGGAAATCGTGATCTAAGTATGAATATCAGACCCAGCTCAAAATTCTAATATGAACAGCCATGAACGAATCATACAATAGAAATAGCAGGCATGTTAATTTTATAAAAGCTTTACTGACGTTTCGTTGCCAACGCGCAACATTTTGAAAGTGAAGTTACATAAATTCGGTAAGGATATTAAACTGATATTTTCAACACCTTGTAACCAAATTACATAGTTACTTAAAAATAGTCTGTAAGCAATGCGTAAAAATGTTCGTAGATGTCAATGTACGTTCTTATTAATTTTAAACTCGTGTCGGTGAAATGTCCTGTCGGCCAAATGGCCTGTCGGTGAAATATCCTGTCGATGAAACATCCTGTCGGCCAAATGTCTGTCGGCCAAATGTCTGTCGGTCAGATGGATGGCGGCCAAGTGTCTGTCGGCCAAACGTCCGGCCACGGAATAGTTTCCTTCATAAACATACGAAACGCTATATGCTACAGAAGGTTCGTCAATTTCGGCTTCTAAATTTGCGTGACCATCGGTTCCTGATTTGAGCCTTAAACTGTCGAGCAAATTAACGTTTTTTATCTTTAATGATTTTTTTCAGGGAATTGGTGATAGGTATACCAACAAAATATTCGCGATTATTACTACATAATCTATATGCTTGATTATTAGCGAGGTTAATAATATTTGTAATATAGTCGAGATATTTTCCATCTACGGCTTTATCGTCGTGCAATATTTCTGCCCAAGGATAAATTTCTCTTAGTGGTGTTTAGTAGGAGAAATAGCCCGAAAAAACTAGTATTTCCAAATATTGGTCGGGTCCCACTCCACATCCCCATTAGAGGTGCAGGTAACAGCGGGTACGCACGTTTCTTTTACCTCATGACTGGGGTCTGTCTGTAATTATCCGATTTAAGTTGCCTTCGTCTCATGTGGGAAGCGCGTTGCCCAGATTTACTCTACCGAGCACTGCAGGTTTTCTCGTAATATATCATACACGAGAAGGAGTGTTTCATCAGGATATCCAAACACCGAGACGTTTGTCGAAAACCGAGGCGATAGCCGAGGTTTTTTACAAACTTCGAGGTGTTTGGATATCTGGTGAAACACGACTTTCGAGTGTATGATATTGCATCTCAATAGAATCAGTATTTGAAGAGAAAATCGAGGGGGAAGTTGGCTTAATTTATGTAATTTCTTCCTCAGATATCCAAACACCGTCTCGGTAGTGATTTCCTTTGTGTTTTGCTCGTGAATTATTAATGAATTTGAGATTGGATAATCCGATTTCCTCTATTAGTAACACTGCACCCATGGGGGTGATCCTCATCGGACCCCTTCGGAAACCAGCTCAGTTGTAGCAGATAGGATTATCCTGTATAAATAAAGAGTAGTTACTTTTTACTTACGGCCGTATATATAGTACTACTGCCCCTTCTTTTTGATGGAATATTTGCTTCAAACATTTTTTGCAATTGCATAGACTGTACAGTAACAATTCTTCTTTTTTAATTTTAGTGTCCACGGTTAAAATTAAAGGTCCTGATCCAGTACAGGCGAGCCGTAATGTAAACATTAAACTTTCCTGTACCGTTTCTGGAAATGATACTTTCAATTCATGGAAAAATCCTGATGGTGCCACAGTTCATAACAATACAGAATTTGAATACGAACAATCTGGCAATGACCACAATCTAAAAATCCTTCGTTTGGAAGCAAGAGATGGTGGAGTATGGACATGTTTAACTAATGAAGGACACAGTGATACAGTTACAATTCACATAACATGTAAGTTTAGTTTTTCGAGGTTGATATCGGGGGTAACTCTCCGACGAATGTAATACTGCAGACCGCTCATCGGCTTGATAGTGGCCGTGAAATTTCGACTTTACTTGATAAATAGAGTCATTTGTAAACGTGTGATATTGATGCCCCATTCTAAGGCATAGTTCCCATGCGACGTCTGGTTCAATCTGGAGAAAATCAATATCAACTGGGAGAGGCCTCCCCCTTTACATAAGTCAGGTTATTTACGTTAGCCAGAGTTAAATACGGTATTCTGTTGTTACAGTGTGTCAGCGGTCTTCAGGCTACCGGGTCGATCGCCATCTGAGCTCAGTATCAATTTTTGTCAGGATTTCAGATCGACGAACATTTACATATTGTCATTTAAACTGCGTTGTTAACCGATAATAGGTTCGACAATCGGAATCGGTAGAATTAGTGATATTTTTCGATTGCGAAAAACCAATTATTATGAAAATTAACAAAATGGTTTTGAAGTCACTTATTCGTTAAATTTACAAACTGTTTCCTAATTTTCATCCCGTAAATAGCGCGACCGGGTTAAATCTCTCGGTCAAAACAATCTGCACGTCGGTATATACAATCACAATTTTAGGGCGGGCAGTTTGTAGGAAAGTTAGGAAATTTTTTGGGTGCGCATTCGTCAAGGCTAAGGCCCATCGTCGGAGTGAGAACTTTTCGCTTTTGGCTTAGTACACCTCGTTCAACACTGCTTACGCAGTACTCTATTTTTATATTATTGCCTAAGGTGGCTCCCTTGGGTTTTATGTCCGGGGGCAATTCGTGGCGACTACGGCGGGAAAACGACGGGAAGTTGATAAATGCCTGGAAGCCTTGTTAAAAACGCACTTCGTCATGCCAAAAGTGAAAACAAACATGGAGTCTATTGTCAATAAATTTTTATTTCGAAAAAAATACGTAAACTTTGTTTTATCTCAAAACGTAAAAACATTTGTGTGGTGTGAAATTCCTCATGGCCAACCAAGACAGCCAAACAATTACCTACACATTTCAAGTTGCATTATTGATCTTCTGTGACCACCGTATGGTCCTTCTCCTTCAAGAACAAACGAGTCTTTAAAGAAGTGCATGGTGAAAAAAATAACACAGTCTGAATTGTCGTATGATGACTTGAGAAAACGTAGCATCCGATATGGAAAGGACAGAGTTATGCAGGTAGCCATACTTTTGAAACCACGTTCTTCCATTTCTTTCACATCACCAAGAGTAACTCGCACGACACTGATCGACTTTAACAGTTATTATTCAACTCTTTCAAGATAAAGACCATTCATGGGAGGTGAACTATATGCACAAATACATGTCCTTAGAAACGAGAAAATCAAATTTTTCTTTCCAGCAGATCACATCATATTCTCGAATTTTTTGGTCGTCTTCACAATCACAGCGTCTTTGTGGGCAGTACAATGGTTCACGCACACGCAACGCGTGAATTCACGCGTATGGGTGAATATTCGCCAGTCAATATTCCCTCTGTATTTCTGTGACCCAGTTTACTTTTTACATGGTCAACTCGACTTTTTATATGCTCAACGTTTTACTTTTCGTATGGTCAACTCGACTTTGTGACCTCCGCAGTGCATTGCGCTCAGACTCGAACAAAATAACAGACAACAACGAAGACTTGCAGCACATCTCCTCGGCGTGTACCATAGCTAAGCAGGCTCTCGAAGCCATCGGCAATCTTCAGAATAATGACATTCGAAATGTGGCAGCGTTGATGGGTACCAACATTGCTTCGACTTCCTCTGTTCCATCATCAAGCCCTTGGATTGCAGCAGAGCTCTCACGCCGATTTCTAACTTTCAACGCACGTGGGGCAACCTCAACTAGAAAACGAACTTCGACGAGTACTTTTACGAGTCCCAAGTCCCGTGGAAACAAGACTGGGCGTCCCGGTAAGACAATTTTCCACAAAGACTGGTGATAATTCCAAACCCTAATACAAACCAAGTACAAAGTCACGTCAAGAAAGTGAAGCTCGAAGAGAGTTGCGTGATTATCCACCAGTTCCCTTTTAATATGGACTTACCTAGACTTGAAAAGAAATATTGAAAGTCAACTTCCAAGAGAGGATGTTATGTTTGAATACCTCAAGGTAACTATTTTGTTTTTCTCCTGCTGGTTGAGATACAGAACTAATAGTAAAAGTATGTTAATTTAGGAAGTACATTTATTGTAAGGCAAACATCCAAGAAGAACTCGTAGATAAGGTCTAGTTTTAAGTGGCTAACTCAGTCGTGCATTCTTTGAAAGGTGTTGACGAGATCTTGCTTCATTTTTGTGATTGTAACTTCATATATTTTATAGGCTTGTTATAGAACTCTAGTAACGCCAAAACTAGCAAAGGGAGTTAGAATGGATGGTGAGAGAATAATAAAGCTCTCAGGTCAAGGGAGTGTGTA
>JBAHVQ010206645.1:0-12546 GCA_036872915.1 Nanipora kamurai
GTGTGTAAGAACTGAGTGAGACGGCAAAACTGTTGAGATTAGATCAGTCACAATAAATACGATAACTAACACAACATATGTGATCTTAATTAGCATAAAATTTCGACAACGCGATTTTCTCCTTAAACACGGATTCGTCTGAGAAGCCATATCAAACACTCGAAAGTCGTGTTTGATCTGATATCCAAACACCTCGAAGTTGATTAAAAAAACCGGGTTATCGCCTTTTTTTTCAACTCATTTCTCGGTACCGTGATCAAACACTTGAACTCGTTTTTGAAATAGTACTTGAAAACTTTATCAAACCATATTCAATACATTCAGTATTTTGAAAAATTTAGTCGCATACGTAAATATATAATGAGTGGTAAGCATCGGTTATTTGGTGAAAAGCCTCAGCAGCTATTTATGAAAGTGTCATGGGGTTTTTCATTCATGTTTCTCCATGTATTGACTATTTGTATATTATGTAGTCTTGAAATTTGTATGACACACGGCCCTGAAAATCATGTTAATGAAAGGCTACCATGTCTAAATATATTTAAATGATATTATTAATAATGATAATGACAATGATAATGACAATTATAATGACAATGATAATGATAATGATAATGATGATGATGATGATGATGATGATAATGATAATAATAATATAGCTTTCTACACATATTTCTCGAATATTGGAGAAAATCTCGAGCCAAGAGACAAAACGTTTCATCTGAAAACTCTCTCAGTGAGCCTAGTTCCTAAATTGTTAAGCGAAATTAAGGAAAGTAAGCAGCGGCCCAAGGACAAGATTCGGTGCAAACTCCTAAATTTAGCAGCCGATATAGCCGCTCCATCACTTTTACAAATATTCCGCAAGTCGATGAGTACTCGTAATCTTCCAACGGATTGGAAATTGGCCAAGAGAATCGACCATATTCGAGACGGGCAACAAAAGCGATCAAAATAACTCCAGATCAATATCTGGTATTCCGGCAGTTGTTGAAATTTTTTTGACCAGCTTTATGGTTACCTTAGAGATAACAATTTGCTAAGCCATTGCCAATCCGGATTCCGGTCATTACATAACACGTTAACCCTGCATGATTTTTTCCTTTTGTTCTTTGTTGTCATTGTTTTATGCTTTGTTCTTCCACTTGTTCTATTGTTATAACTTGTAGCTGTATAACAACACTATGCAGGAAAGGATTAACAGCTTTGATTGAAACCACAAATAATTCGTCGATCAACATCGGTAATGGCCTACTAGATGAAGTTTTTATCAACCTTAAAGCCTTTCGACACTATCAACCACAATATAATCATACGGAGCTTCAAAGTTATGGTGTTGACAAGAGTGTAGCCTTAGATGAATAGCCGTATGGTGTAGCAGGGACGGTGGGACAGGGAGGTTGGAGGCTAAAGCCTCCCACTTTTTCTCAGGAGTAACATTACTGTATTGAGGTCATTGCGTAGTTTGTTTTTTATATCCTTTATTGTCTTAAATTGTCTTGGGGAGACACCTGAGTTTTAGTGTTAGCCGCCCTCTTGAAATAATAAAATAGCTCTACCGTCCCTGTGTAGCCAGGATAAAATTTGAAAGACTCAGTTGTTCTTTTGGAAAGGAAGGGCAAACACAATAATGTGAATAGTTTGATTCCAGTTCACACAATTTGGTTCGTGGCAGTAGCTTAGTGAGCACCAACTGCGCTCTGGGACACACAGAGAAATCGTGGCACCCCATTCCCCTTATACCAACTTGAAAAATAGTAAAAGTGATGTCAACAATAGTTTGGTAATATTAGGGGATTGGAAAAGCTTGCAATGGCCTTAGCGATATTTTTATATTTACATGATATTGATATAAAAAAATTCGCGTTATTATAGTTTTCCGTCCCCCTTATTTGGGCGCCCAGGGGCATTTGCACAGCACTGCCCAGTGCCCATCGATTACTACGCCACTAATTCGTGGAAAACTACTGGTATATGGGCTTAAAGGTGCTAACAAAGCGGGATAGAATTTGGGTCTGTTAAAATATGAAATCAGGCTGGGTGAACGTTTTACTTTTTTACGATACTGATGATTTAGATTTTACACTCATTAATTAAGTACACTGAAATATTGCTCACGTGTTTCATAGTTCCACGTCCTTCCTCTCCTTGTGACGTTTGTATTTAAAATTAGCTATTTCCCTAGGATAGGTCTTGGTAGAACTCTTTATGGAATTCAAAATAAGATAAACCTTTATCCAAATGAGATTTTTTTAAACAAACAACAAAGATTTGTAAAAAATACAAACTGAGCCTTCTGTGCACGGCAAAAGCTCATAATTCAAATTCGTCATACTGTGGTGTCTTTGGAAATTCAATAATTGAATGAAAAATAAAACATGAGCGAAGAGCTCTTGTATTCAGTTTATATACACAAATAATCTGTAATAAGCACACTAGCTGATAACCTTAACAACGTATGGTTTGGTTGTTAGTCACTGCACCAGCTGGAATGCGAACAATAGCAAGGTGTACGTAATAATATACTCCTTCGGCCATCGGTTTTATTTTGATCTACCTACCTTGAAGATTTTCGAAAGATGAGGAGATGTTGACGAACTCCAACAGATGTTTATAACCAGTGTGGTGTAGACATTCCCACAGCTCTTCTGGTATGTCGTATTTAGTTATTAAATCAAGCAATAAATGGTTTGCGTGTATCCGTCCATTCATAAGTTTGCGTTGTATTATTGAACTGCGATCTTGCTCAGTGAGTGACGGAAGGCAATAAATGAGTTCTTGGGCATCGATCGTTTCTACTATGATCTGCCGATTACCTTCAATATCTACCCTGGTAGAAACCATTCTTTTTCAGTGATTTCGAGTCTGTTGGACTGATTTAGGCTAGTCCTACAGAGACAAAAATATCCATATAAATCAATAGTTCAGATGCGTGAAGTCGTGATTCGAACGATTAGTAAACGGAAATACGAGATCTTGATCAGTAATTAAGTCGAGTCGGATTTCCTATTCAAAAATCTTTGAGTTTATATGACGCGCCATCGTCATTTTAAAAGTATTTGGTCATTGACTTTCATTTACTGCCATTGATACTTATTTATTAATACTTCCAATTAAAAATAACCCATACGAATTCCATTTATTGGGATCTGGATATGAACTATTTGAACTCATTTACATTTATTCCGATTGTAAACCTGTATCTTTTGAGTTGAATTAGAAATATTCCGTACGAACACCATTTGCCCAGATTGAGCATAAACTATCTGAACTGATTGATGATTATTCCACTTTCAATTCAACATACCGGTATTTCGTGTTTAAGTAGCAATAGTCCATGCGAATTGTATTTATTTGCAACTGAATATAAACTACCTGGACTGATTTACAATTATTCCGATTGCAAGTAAATATATTTAGGTTTAATTATATTCCCCCCTTTTCTCTTAAAAATTGTTGGTAGGTTTTAATCACTCTTGTTTAACTTTATATCCATTGCCAGCCGACAATTTGAAAAAATATAAGACAAAACATAATCCGAAAATAAACATCTTGTGAATAATTCAAGATATGAGTTTAAAAACAAGACACAAGTGTAGCGATAATATTTCGACTTTATTGCAAATCCTTCGTCATATCTTGAGTTATTCACAAGATGTTTATTTTCGGATTATTTTTTGTCTTAACTTTATATATTCGCCATAATAATGAAAAATTCATGTGAAGGCAATATAATCCCACAACAGGTTTGAAACTTATTCCCTTTAGTGACAGTGTAGTTTTAAATTCTGATTCTGCATTTAAATATCCTAAAATCCGATTCTGCATTTAAATATCCTAATTATGATGCATTGCGCGCTGCGTATGTGAATGGAATCATGGCGAACAATTTTGCTGTCAGGCGTCCAAAAGCTGAGGCTCTCCGTTCAATCCAAAGTATTACTGCACAAGATGTCCAGCATGTTGCTTTGTCAACATCTCCAGTATCCACCTATGGCAATGGCACCAGTAATACAACGAAACGCTCAGAACTGGCGCGAAGATTTTCAAGTTATCTCCCCGGCCCTTCATCTACACTACAGGCGACTCTCGCACTCAGAGCAGACAAGGTTCAAATAAGAGACGCCCCAGAACGCAATCTAGAGCACCTGCCAAAAGAGGAAGACCTAGTACGACCTCTGTTGTGCACAGAGATCTGGTGATAATTCCACGGCCTGAAACAACGAAGGTCCCAACCTATAGTGCAAGAGTTACTCTCAAGAAAAATAGGCTTACAGTGTCCGGTTTTCCTTTTGATCGATCCTGGGACGTTGTAACGTCGAAGTCCAATATTCGTAAACAGCTTCCCAAAGAAGATATGCTGTATGAGTATGTGAAGGTGAGTTTCTTCCTGGACCTTTCATTGATCTACTTGAAGTTATGCTCAAGGTACCTGCAGCCTTTAAGCTATGTTTTCACTATAATTTATGGCATAATGCTTATGTGCTGGAGAACTTTATTTGCCAAATTGAGGCTGGATAACAATGCCAGTACCACACATATTTCTCTTAATAGTTTCAATGCCTATTTGATTAACTTTCTTTGCTTTGCTTGTTAACAGAATTGTTATGGAACACTTGTTGAACCAAAATTTGCACATGAATTTGTAATTAATACAGATGCATTGCTGAAGATGCCTGGCCAAGGTGCAGTATACATCAGACTCTTGTACCAGTACAACATTGAAGAGTCAGATAGACCGATTCAGATTGTGATGAAGTGTTCACTCGAACCACATTAAATTTTTGTAAGCTGTCAGGCGTCCAAAAGCTGAGGCTCTCCGTTCAATCCAAAGTATTACTGCACAAGATGTCCAGCATGTTGCTTTGTCAACATCTCCAGTATCCACCTATGGCAATGGCACCAGTAATACAACGAAACGCTCAGAACTGGCGCGAAGATTTTCAAGTTATCTCCCCGGCCCTTCATCTACACTACAGGCGACTCTCGCACTCAGAGCAGACAAGGTTCAAATAAGAGACGCCCCAGAACGCAATCTAGAGCACCTGCCAAAAGAGGAAGACCTAGTACGACCTCTGTTGTGCACAGAGATCTGGTGATAATTCCACGGCCTGAAACAACGAAGGTCCCAACCTATAGTGCAAGAGTTACTCTCAAGAAAAATAGGCTTACAGTGTCCGGTTTTCCTTTTGATCGATCCTGGGACGTTGTAACGTCGAAGTCCAATATTCGTAAACAGCTTCCCAAAGAAGATATGCTGTATGAGTATGTGAAGGTGAGTTTCTTCCTGGACCTTTCATTGATCTACTTGAAGTTATGCTCAAGGTACCTGCAGCCTTTAAGCTATGTTTTCACTATAATTTATGGCATAATGCTTATGTGCTGGAGAACTTTATTTGCCAAATTGAGGCTGGATAACAATGCCAGTACCACACATATTTCTCTTAATAGTTTCAATGCCTATTTGATTAACTTTCTTTGCTTTGCTTGTTAACAGAATTGTTATGGAACACTTGTTGAACCAAAATTTGCACATGAATTTGTAATTAATACAGATGCATTGCTGAAGATGCCTGGCCAAGGTGCAGTATACATCAGACTCTTGTACCAGTACAACATTGAAGAGTCAGATAGACCGATTCAGATTGTGATGAAGTGTTCACTCGAACCACATTAAATTTTTGTAAGTTGTAATGAATTTTTTTACATCATATCAATGTTTTAGTTTGCGCACATCTTGTGCAAGTTTTCACATTTGTACTCATGCTTTTGTACAAAGAACATGTTGACCAACCCTAATAAACTAAAAATTTAAAAAGAAACCTGCAAAATAACAGCATAAATCTGTTCATGATTTGGGCAGTAAACTGTATGCAAATTATTACAGATAAATAAGACGTTATTTTTAAATCACTTTAAATTCATAAACTAAATTAGTATTATTAATTGATATTAATATTTAATTGATATTATACTTAAATTAATATTAAATTACATTAATCTTAAACATGGGTTTATTAAATTAATATTAAGATGGAAATTAATCTTAAACACATTGGCTTGAAATGTTTCAAAAATTATTCCATCTAAGAGAATACATAAACTTCTACAATTACCTGGTGTAGAACCATGTAAATATGTCATTTGTCACAATTAGATTAATATTGTAGTTCCATAAGTACCATTATTTCAGAAATTTTCAAAAAGTGGCTTTAGATTCTGTGTATATATTTTATTTATACATTTTAAAGAAGGCTTTTTTCCATATTGAACTATTTTAATTTTGCTTTTCCAGTTTTCTTCATTAGTGTTTGTAAATGCCACGTGTACTGTAGTTGTAAATTACTTGTGATTTCTAAAGTGGTACCATGAAATATTTTTTTTACAGCTTAAGATGTTGACACCAACAATGGGAATTATCCAGAACTGGTAGACAAGTTACAAAGAGATTCAATTTGGCAGAAAGAAAGCTTACTAACTGTTAATTCTTACTAACTGTTATTCTTACTAACTGTTATTCTTACTAACTTACGGCTAATTTAAGTTCACAAAGCATTATGGTTATATATATATGGTTATATATATGGTCAGTAAGCCATAATCTTTTCTGGTACCTTCAGTTGAGTTGATACTTTATGCCTGATATTGTTTCTGTAACTGAAAACTACAATTTTTGAAAATCTATATCATATAGAAAACTGCAAGGGTTTGGATAAGGGTCGGAGTAAAACATGGGCCTTAGATGAAAACGTCAGTTTTTCTACACCCAAGTTCCTGCAGTTTCCCAACCCTTTCAGTTTTCTACAAGTCCTTCAGTACTGCCGATGCAGCACTCTACTTCTATTTTCCTATAGTTTCTAAGGTGTATTAAAGTAGGTACTGCATGTATTGATTCAATTTTCCCTTTCCATTGGCTAGAAAAATATATTTCCTCAGAAAATGTTTATTTTTTTCAAGAAAATGTTGACATTTTTGCATAATTGATGGTTTGCATGTGACGTCACGGCAGCCATGTTCATGGAAATTTAATTCTTTAACGGGCAGAGCTCGTCCTTTTGACGACTAAAATCGTCAGGCGTTAGCCAGAGCAAAATACTAAGATGCGCCCTTGCCCCTTAGCGTATTGACAAAAGAATCTCTAAGTGCTATTGCATGTGGTACAGAAACATGGCTGCTGTATTAATGTTTTTGGAATCTTACATCTTCTGCCAGGGGAAAGGGTAACTTTTTCCATCTCCTCTTCCAGAACCCTGGTTACACAACTGACTGTACATGTATCCTCAGATTCATTTGGCACTTCAGTTGGATGCAAAACCAGTCTATCAACGTTATTTGCCCATCAATGTTGTCTATTCAATTATTAAGCATTTCCTCAATTAAATCTACGCATTGCTAATAGGCATTAACTCTATCACCAGTTGTAAAGTTTACATTTACTTCAATAAATGAAATCTGGTCATCGTTCAAATCTATGTCAATTTCAGGTACTGTGACTTGGTAATCAGCATCATCAACACTCATTTCACCATCATAGTCCACACCATAGACTTGCAGCTCTTCTTCACCAACAAAACTGTCAATGCCATGAAACTCCGAATTTAAATTTTCTAAGTTACCCTTGGTAAACAACTGTATTGGTAAAAAATTGTGCTCTGTTGATAGTGGATGGTTTTGCCATTGCTGCACAAACTCATCCAGTGAATTATTAATTCTGCCTTTATAAACAAGATGCAGTGCAAAAAAAAATTGCGGCGTAGAAACAAAATATCGGCATACACATCCCTGTGAACTCTTTCAACTGTAAAGTTGTGAATTGAGCTCCCCGTTATGATGCTACGTCGACGCAGCCCTCGGCGTTCCAGCATGTATGTAGCAACTCCGAAATTTTCCATCCCGTGATCGCTTCGAACTCTCGACGACAAACCACATTTGGCCACTCCTTTTTCTAATTGGTCAAGAACAGCAGTAGATTTATTGTTATCAGCGCAATGCAAGTAAATGAGTAATCGAGCGTAGCCATCAATGGAGCAGAGAACAACGAACCGGTATTTTATCGACTCATGGTTCCCGTCGATATGCCAGAGAGCATTTGGACCGGGAATCGAATACTTCCTTCGATAGGTGACTGGCCTTCATCTTAGGACCGTGCCTATCGGGTCAAGTCGCTTTAAGCAGTCTCTCACCTTTCTACGTTGAACGCGAATGCTTCTGCTTCGTTGACCACCCATTAATCTGCGTTCCCCCATGTTAGGAGTTAGTGTCCTTATTTCTTGAACAATATTATTAAGTTCATCCTCAGATATTTGAGACCACTGCGAAGTTTCCTCGTTCAATTGATGTCCTTCTCTCTTTCTTGTGATGGTAGATAAGCTAACACCCAAAATTCTGCCAATATTACTCCAAGTAAAGTGCATCGATCTCATAAACTCCAGCTATTCTTTGCTCACTTCCACTCGAGGGCGTCCGGGGCGATGCTCTGATTCTCCTACTTGGCATGAAAAACCTAAAAACAAAAAATCTGGTTGGCAAAGTGAGAGACTTCCACATATGCACTCTGTAGATGTGAGAAGAGATGCTGAATGACTCAGTAGTTTCTTTCATCCATTTGCTGAATCCCTTCGTTAGCACTGCGAAGTTGACTAAAAAGGGGTTTTAGTTCTTCAAAAAACATAAGTAAACCCACTTCGTTTCGTTCTCTTATTCAACTACGTGCTGCAGCTATTGCTACTGTTGCTTAATTCACTAGTGATACAATGTATTATAATTAGAACATTTCAATGCGGAATTATGATATCGATTGTTTTTTATAATTCATGATGAAAATTTAAAACTACTGTTAATCGAATAAAAAAACCTATTGCACGATGATCTCGTCATTAGGTCAATATTTTATATGTAAGATACTGTTATAAACCAGCCGACGAATTTTTTACTGAACGAGGAAAAGTGTAAGTCTACTCAAGATATATTAAACTGCAATCGGAATAATTGTAATTCATTTCAGACAGATTATATTCAAGTGCAAATGAATGAAATTCGTACAGAATATCTCTAATTCAACCGGAAATATTTTAAATTGCGATCGAAATAATTGTAAATCAGTTCAAGTAATTCATATTCAGATTGGAATAAATATTTCTACTCAAAGTATGATTAAATGAATATCGGTGGAAATAAAAGAAAGTCGATGACCAAATACTTTTAAATATGACACTAAAGGATTGTTTGGCGCGTCATAAGTTTACCTAAAAAACTTAATCCGAATCATCTTCGACGCAAACTCAATGTCACTTGAAGCGATTTTCAAGGATCATTCCTAATTCGAAATGTTAGTTTAGAAGCACAAATAGATCACGCATGTCAATCTTTTGGGCAATGTAATTCGAATGTGAATCGTCAGTAAAAATTGTTACGGGCAACATAATCTTTTGTTCCATCTGGTCCGGACGTTACTTCGAAAAATTCGATCCGATCCGAGGAAATAAAGACATTTATATGGCAACCGTCAAGTGTAAAATGTTACCTGAAAACGAAACTGATTGAATTTTTTATAATTATATAAAAATTAGAATGCTGCGTCGGCAGTATAGAACGGCTTGTAGATAGTCAAAAGGTTTGGGAAACTGCCGGAACTTAAGAATGCTTAAACGGACGTTTCAAGCGAAGGCCCTTCGTCGCAGTGAAACGTAAAATGGAAAAAAGTAGGTGGTGTTTTTATATTGAGGAGAAATCATGTGACAAAAAGATGGCCAATAGGATTTAAAAATCGATAACAAACTAGCTAAAGAGATGTAAATGATGGATAGTCATTTGCTACTTTAAAACGTCGATCAGTTAACCGAAAAGGGGGAGGACCCGGCAGAGGAATTTTTTAAAGTACATAGTACAGAGATTCCTCGCATGTCGTCTTGTTTTTTTCATTTACTTTATGTTATTTCACATAAGACGATAAGCTAACGTTGCTGCGACTTTGATCCGTCCAGGGGATATTGATTTTCTTGAGCCCTCAGACGGAGATTGATTTTGCAACCTTTTGATGTCAGATGGGAAGATAGATTCCTTCTGATCTGAGCCTCGGAAACATTTATTGAGGATCTGAGTTGGACGGCTGTTTACCGGAGTATCGCCCATGGACACCAAACTGTCTCATATTTAATATCAATATACAACATTTATAAAGCTATTTTACGTTCTTGTAAAGGCTTTGTGCTCTGGTGGCTTCTGTGAGAAGCTGGGGGCTTCTTGGTAACTCCTTTTTAGACGCAGACCAGCCTGCCACTAGGAAGTTAAACCACTATTACTAAAGTAGGATTGGTTTTTTAAAGGCGTATTAAGCTGAAGTTTCTCTTTTATCTGCCAAGAATAAAATTCTTGAGAGATTTCACAGGATTGTGAAATATTCAATTAACGTTGAAACTTACACCATACCACATTGTTAGCAATGCCAAAGTCTGAGTCAGAGACCGCGCAGAGTTTTAATTTTCAAAGTTATGGTGGGGAAGCAAAAATATGAAGTGAGTTTTTTCGTGGGACCTGTTAACTGTTTGTTTTCCTATTTTTTATTTCTCAGCCTTGGTCGTCTCTATGGTGTTGGACGTTTACCAATTTAAAAAACAAATCGGTGTAGAAAAAAGCAAGATCACCCAAAAAAGTGAGGGGGTTGTCAATTGCCTCCCTGCCCTTTAGCTGCACGTGACCCTGAAGTAAGATATCACCTTGTATTAGGAAGACGATTGCAATATAATCCTTGCGCCAAGCTAAGGACGATATCAGTTGCGATAACGTCATTAAGTTTCGACAATATTATGTTAGCCTACTTACTAGTGGATAATACAGATATGTGGATTTCTATACTGCTAAACATTAAGTTATTTTATTCCTGCTAACCCCAACGAAGTGCGACCAACTATCATGGGAGCATAGCCACAGACAAAAATGACCAAATAACTGCACAGTCCATATTCGGTAGCGAAGTTTAGAAATATCGCAATTAATTATTCAGTTCCATCCAAAATGAAATTTAGGAAGTGTTTACAAAGTCTGAACCGTCAACATCTATTTAATGTGTGAACACCCATTTTCATGGCCTAAAAATAAATTTCAAAAACATTTTATTGAAATTTTACGAAGATGATCCACAGCTAGTGTTACTTCGAATATTTATCTTTAAAAGATGATAAGCTCTTTCTTTTATTTAACTGTGTAGCTCCTACCATTCAACTTGATGTGTTCCCAAACAGATCTACTGGTATCATTCAGTGGAAATATTTTTCATGCGTTTTACCTACCTTTTATGAGTTGTAGTCAGAAGGGAAGGCAATCGCTAGTTTTCCTTTTTTTCCTAAACGTTACAGCGTAGATCTCTAAACTTGTAACACTGTCAAAGTTAGCGTTCGTTGATATAGATCAACTGATGCCCAACCAAGACAGTTTTATCCGATCTAGACGAGGAAATAATTAAACTGTTACAGCATGTCGTCCCACGTTTCAGAGACTAAAACGTGGGCAGATGTCAACCTTGCTCTTCCCACACTCGTGTACTGATTAACCCTCAATCTTCCTCCCGTTTCATTAAATAAATACTTGGTTTAGTTTTTAAGATTCATTTATTGTTCAGTTTCTTCGCTAAAATTACACTAATCGTCGTGATAAATCTGCGTTGAAGACTGTAACAGACCACGTTAAATAAAGATTTAAATTAAACAAGATCTCAGTCTTAAACCACTTAAGATGGTTCCGTTTGTGGTTTGCTTTAGCTGAAATGGTTTATCTGACGTCCACAAACAGGAAATAAGGTTGGAATCACCGGGACAACTGAATTAAAAAAGAAGTGGAAGGAAACACTAAAACAAGGATCATATTAGACTCGTTAAAGAATGTGATTTTACGTTTCATAGAAAGAAGACCTGTAAACAAAAAACCCGGAATGCTAAAGCATCGAAGAATTTGGAGTTGGAGTTGAATAGAATTTTTGAGGATAATTCGACAATTTAAATGGTGTCGTTACTGAAACTAAAGTGAATTCAATATCCGAGTAGAACGTCGGCGTAAAGTAAAGGCTATAGTTATTAAATGTACACATCCGATGAGTTGGTATTATATTCCACGTTCCAACTTTCACAGTGGGTTCACAAAATCCTTTCTTTCCAGGATCAATTTTACACAAGCAGTTAACATTGATTAGCTTTTGTAATAAAACAATAATTAACACTTATACTTTTCCAATTAATGCAATTACTCGGAATTTCTGATAATGATTTTAGAATGTTGTCTTCCTGTTTTTGGAGTCCCTGCGATCTGGGTCTTCCGCTACCAACCACAATATTTTGTAATTTGCTTAATATGGATAATAAGTAATATTAGCATAAGTAACCAAATAATAGTACAGTACAAAAATAAATATTACGGAATTTAATTTGATCATTATTGTCTAATCTATGTGGAATGTTGCACAATACAATATTTACCCTTCATATATCGGGTCACGAACAGTCTGAATGACAAGGATTTCTTCTAATAAAACTCTTCTACGCTATAAATAGATCG